>JBBPNF010000294.1:0-16438 GCA_038090755.1 Leccinum truebloodii | reverse complement strand
TACACTACCAAATAGGGGTAAATAGGGGCTACCCCAAAAGACCGGTTATGACCGGTTTTTTTCGGTCTTTTGATTTTTCCAAAAATCAAAAGACCATAACCGAACCAATTGAACCTTAGGAAAGACCAGACCAATCAGGACCGGTCCTCATCGGTTCGGTTCGGTTAAAAACCGGTTTTTCATCGGTCTTAGGACCAGACCTTTAATCACTAAGAGCACTTGCTTCGTCCAGCACGTCTTGGCTAGAAGGTAGTATATCACCAAGAAGCTGCTCTTCCACCCAACATCCAACGACAGGAAGGACCAACTGCCTGTTGACGACTGACTTGGTGTCCCTTGGCTTGCACCTGCATTGGGTAAAGTTGTTCCAGGGCAGGGAGCCTGGAAAAGGGGATTTGTAGTCGTGAACCTCTGAAATGAAGATTGCTAAGACAAGCACGTTCAACCTCATCTCGAATTTTCTTCATCATCTTGCCACGATCTTGGCTAAAAGCATATTCTACCACTCCAAAGATAGATGATCTGCCTCCAGATTGGTGTTCAAGTGCGAGATCCAGGGTTGCTAACAAATCAGTGAGTGGTGAATGGATTGTGTCAACAGGCCATGTTCTACACCGACGCAAAGGATGGTGAGACAACCTGATATTTATCAGTATCTAGTACCTTGAATGCCTAGTGAGATATTGGGAAAGGATCTATGGAGCATACTGTTTAGCACAAGGTTTCAAAGACGTCAGTTTATCCCTTGGGTTCTTGCTACTTGTTGACCAAATCATTATAGTCACCTTGTGCGCTAATTGAGAGGTAGATCATGTTGGTCTGTGATATCATATCTCTGGATTTGGTCATCCATGACCCATTGCCTATTCTTGGTCTTGGCTTGTGGCCTGCAGTATCCTTGTTCCTGTTGCAGGAAGTTCCCTGTGAGTTGGACTTGTCCTATTTGAACTATGAGCACAAATCTCTTGTATTACTTACAGACCATATATCAAAAAAAAAATCCTTGTTGTGTACCTTCTATTATCATGTAATTTAAGTTATGTCCAGTCTCCTCCCTGATATATCAAAATGATTCATAGATTTATGTTTCACTCTGGTAGTGTATGATTGTGATGGGATGGATGATATAATTAGCTATAGTCATGTGTCATCAGATGAAAGTGTGCCTGATGATGTCATTCTGCCTGTGATCTGCCATGTGGTGGATGTTAAATACAATCAATTTTCTGTCTTGTTCTTTGTCTTTTCTGTTACTTTTGGTGATTTCACACTCTTTTCATCATTTTTTACTTCATTGGACTTTGTAGCGCTCTGCGCTACTTCTACCCATCACCATTGGATTCCCCATAGTCGATAACCTTATCAAACTTTTCTCCTTGAGGTTCTAGACCCTTGTGGTTGCTCTACACACCTCTATCTTCTTTTCTTCGAGTTGTGATTACTTTTCCCACACTTGTGGCTGACAGTGGCTGAATGTGGCTGCCAGTTGTTTGCTAGTATTTACAGCCACTTGACATAAGCCTCGGAGTCCTCTGTTCTGTTTCCCTTGGTTACTCATAGTGGACTTCAGTGTGATCCTAGAGTTGCTATTTAGTGGTTATACTACTCCCAGAAGCTTCTTTGCTTATCATGCATATGGTCCATTGAGAGCATGACCTGGCAAGATCTGGTCCACACTTATCTCCAAATTGACTTGACTGAGTGGAAACCAACTGTTAGCTGTGGTCAGTTGGATTAACTTATTTGACCTGTAACAAACTCACCAACCCCATCGCAAGATGATGTGTGCAAGGACAGAGCACATGCGCCATTTTAAGATCTTGATCCAGCCACTGTGCACACACATCAATCCAAGTCATCATGCACAGCCTGAGCAACCATCAAGAATGTCAAGCTTACTAGCACTAGCCTAAAGTTGGACAGCCTGCTAGACAGAGATACAAGGAAAAAAGAAGAAGGACTGGCAAAGACAGAAGTGATCTCAAGGATCAGAGAATGCTTTATAGAGCTTTAGAGCTGGGCTTGCACCTCATTGAATTGGATTCAAAGACTTTATCAACAGCATAGTGCAAAGTTTGCAATGCCATCGATTTCCGCCTTGCTTGGTCCCATATAGCACCTTCTACAGCTTGCAAATGGTCTTCTTTGGATCTCCTTCCTTAAAACCAATGGGCTGCTCCATGTACACCTCGCAGTCGATCTCCCCATTGAGATACTAAGCATGAGAGATGTTGACGGACCAAAAATGCCAGTAATGGATAGCTGCGAGCACAAGAACATTGCGCAAAGTGGGCAAGCGGACAGTAGGGGCAAAGACCTTGAGATACTCGAAACCAGGATGCTGGTTGAAGCCTTGGGCGACAAGACGAGCCTTGTAGTGATCAAAGGAGCCATCAGCGTGATATTTGTGTGCAAAGATCCACTTGGAACCAATAACAGGACAATCTGTTGTAGGCCTAGGAACAAGAGTCCATGTCCCATTCTGTCTTTGCGCATTCAACTCGTCGAGAGCAGCCTGATGCCACTCTTGAGAATCCTCCTGACACATCACCTCTGCATAGGATCGAGGAACAGCCTGAGAGGTCATGCAAGCTAAATCAGCATCCTCATCCTCATTCAATTCATCTTCATCTGGCTGCGCAGAACCAAGCTTCCACCATTGACCAGGTGGATTCCTTCGTCGAGCAGGAAGTCTGGCATCAATACCAATTGGAGATCCATCTGGAAAGCCACCAGGAGCAACAGGAGGCAGAGCTGGATCAGGGAGTGGAGCTGCAGGCAGTGGAGGTGGTGTTACTGGCTAGCCCCCCCAGTAACAGAACCAGGCGACACCACACAGTCCTCATCATCCGAGTTGACTCGGACTAGAGGCACATAAGACGAAGAGGGGGTTGAAGAGGTCGATGGAGGCAATGATAGAGTAGAGGGACGAGTGAGAAACTGTCGTTAATCGAAATTGACACACTCTGAGATGATGGTATGCTTGGTCAAGAGATTATAGAACTTCCAGGCCTTATAACCCTCAGGATATCCAATAAAGACACACTTGTCATAATGGGAACCCAAAGGCGAGTGCTGGTCCTTCTGGAGATGAACATAAGCAGTACAACCCCAAACTCGAAGATGAGAGATGTCAGGCTTGCAGCCATGCCACAGCTCATAAGGCATAGCATCGTCCAGCGCAGCAGTAGGACATCTATTCCAAATATGCACAAGGGCAGCCAAAGCTTTGCCCCAGAATGAAGTAGGCAGGCCAGACGATGAATAAAAAGCCACTGAAGCCTTCCTCAACGAAAACCTTCGCAGCAGAAAGATCAGACCTTCCAAATCCCCCCAAGCATTCTCCTTCTTCTTCGTAAAGAAAAAGGACGGAAAGCTATGCCCCTGTCAGGATTATCGATATCTCAATTCTCATACCACCTGCGACGCATACCCTCTTCCCCTTGTCTCCGATCTCATAGATAAACTCAAAGGGGCTAAAGTCTTCACCAAGTTCGATGTCTGCTGGGGCTATAATAATGTCCGTATCAAAGAAGGCGATCAATGGAAAGGTGCTTTCATCACTCATAAAGGCCTCTTCGAACCTACCGTCATGTTCTTCGGCATGAACAACTCTCCCTCTACCTTTCAGCATTTTATGAACAATTCCTTCTGTGACATGATCGCCGAAGGATGGCTCGTCATTTACATGGATGATCTCCTGATCTTCTCCCCTGACAATGCCTCATATTCTGAGCATACTAAACGAGTTCTCCAATAAATGGAAGAACTCGACCTCCACCTTCGTCTAGAAAAATGCAACTTCGCCACTGCAGAAGTCGAATACCTTGGCATGATCGTCAAACCAGGTACCCTAGCTATGGACCCAGTCAAGCTCAATGGAATCGCCTCTTGGCCAACTTCTACCACCGTCAAAACTGTCCGCTCATTCCTTGGCTTTGCCAATTTCTATTGACGATTCATTGACCATTACTCCGACATTGCCCGTCCCCTCATCGACCTCACAAAAAAGGAGAAACCCTGGGATTGGTCTGCTGCTTGCCAGTTGTCTTTCGATCACCTCAAAAAATCTGTTCTGTCCAAACCAGTTCTTCGTCTCCCCGATCTCTCTGCTTCCTTTGCGATCGCTACAGATGCCTCTCGCGATGCTACTGGAGCAATCCTTCTCCAAACCGACTCCAATGGCGATTGGCATCTCTGTTCCTACCTCTCCCAATCCTTTATCCCAGCTGAATGAAACTACGACATTTATGATTGAGAACTGCTTGCGGTCATTCGCACTCTCAAAGCTTGGCATCAATATCTTCGTGGTTCCCCCTTCCCTGTTTAGGTCTTCACTGATCACAAGAACCTTACCTTCTTCCGAAGTCCCCAACATCTAAACCGCCGCCAAGCTCATTGGCTCCTCGACCTTGCCGACTTCGACCTTAAAATTACCCATATCCCTGGGACTCATCTTGCTGGTCCCGATGCTCTCTCTCGCCGCCCTGATAAAATCTCCCTTGACGCCAACAATGACGATGTTACCCTCCTTCCCCTCTCGCTTTTCGTTCGTGTTATCGATACCACCCTTCGCGATATCATCTCCTCTGCCTCTGGCAACAATATTCTTGTCCATAATGCCCTTTAGGCCCTCAATGGGACCGTTCCTCCCACCTTTCGCTCCCGCCTCTCCAACTGGCAGGTCGACGGCGGCATCCTTACCTATCAGAACTGTGTCTATATTCCTGATTCCAATTCCCTCCGCCGCGACATCGTCACTCGATCTCATGACCACCCTTCCGCTGGCCACCCTGGTTATCTTAAAACCCGCCAACTTGTTGCCACAGAATACTGGTGGCCTGGTCTGGCTCAATTCGTTCACAAGTACATCGAAGGCTATTCCCTTTGCCAATAGTGCAAGGCAAACACCCACCCTACCATTCCCCCTATCACCCCAATCAAGTCAACCTCCTCCTGCCCCTTCCAACAGATCTCCTGCGATCTTATTACCAATCTCCCCTCCTCCTCCGGCTTTGATTCCTTACTGGTCATGGTTGACCACGGGCTTACGAAGGGGGTAATTCTCTGTCCTACCAAGAAAACCATCACTGCTGAAGGGATAGCAACCCTTTTCTTTCACAAAGTATACAAACACTTCGGACTCTACGACAAAATCATCTCCGATCGCAGTCCGCAATTCGCCTCTTCCTTTGCCAAAGAACTCAGAAAGGTCCTTGGATACAACCTCTTCCTCTCCACCACTTATCATCCTCAAATGGATGGAGAAACCAAACATGTCAACCAAGAGGTCGAGACCTCCGGATCCTTTGTGGAGACAACCCCACTACATGGGCTGATCTGATCACTCAAGTGGAGTTCGCCCATAATCATTGCCCTCATTCTGTAACTGGAAAGTCTCCCTTCTTCCTTATGATGGGTTTCAAACCCCGTCCCCTTCCCACTGTCATCGCCGATTCCAATCTCCCTGCCATCAAATCTAGACTCAAAACCCTCTCCACAGCCAGAGACGAAGCCCTTGCTGCACACGAGCTTGCTCGTCAAGTTATGTCTGCCAGAAACGGTAGAGGATTTACCCCGTTCTCGAAAGGAGACAAAGTCTGGCTTGAAGCCAAAAACCTTAAACGAAACCTCACCTCTTGGAAGTTTTCTCTGAAACGAGAAGGACCTTTTACCATCACCCAGGTCCTATCTCCCATCACTTACCAGCTATGCCTCCCTAAAACCTGGAGCATTCACAATGTGTTTTATGCTTTCCTCTTATCACCCTATCGCGAAAACCCCGTACACGGCCCGAACTTCCCTGCTCCACCACCTGACCTTATTGAGGGCGAAGAGGAGTTTGAAATACTGCGCATCATACATCATAAGGGCCCCCTTAACAACTGCATGTATCTGATCCGATGGAAAGGATATACGGCCAAAGAAGATACCTGGATCCCAGAACAAGAACTAAAACACGCAAAAACAATTCTAGCATATAAAAAACTCCATCCCATCTCTTTTCCATCCTAACTCTTCTCATCTTAGAAACCCAATACCGTCCTCTCAGAAACCCAATATTGTCCTCTCATACAAAATGTCCTGCTATGTTCCTTCCGACTCAATTTCTTCCATTTCTTCCATTTCTCTTTCACCCCCTCCTTCATCGTGTAGTTCTTCCTCTCCTACCAGTCCTCTGGCTCGAGGTCGTCTCCCTAGCCCTCTTGATGGAACGCCTCTGGGCCCTAGTGATGTCGAATCCCCTCCTTCCTCCCCCATCTCCCAGAATCTAAACAACAAATCTGCCATCCCCTGGTGCATCGACTCTCCCCCTCTTCCCGCTCGCTCTAATGTATATCATATAAGTGACACTGTCGACGTTCCCCTCTATGCTAGCAAAATCAAGACTGAAGACGCCTCCCTAGAAGACTTGCGAAAACTTTGCACTTACTTACAGGACACCTGCTATACCCATGACATCTACACCTATGCCGATGTCGAATCCCCTCTTCACTCGTTGTATAACGCGTTCACCCACACCTCTCATCTCGGACTAATTGCCTCTAATCTGAGGAACTCTTCCAACTCCCAAGCCGCTTTCCTCTCCTCCCAGATCACCACCACGCAGAGAGCTGTCGAAGAATATCTTCTCTCTGCTATGCATTAACTCGGAATGATGGAATTCGTTACCGATATCAATCACTTTCTGGCTGAAATGACGATCTATTCTACCCCTCTCACCATTCCACAAACACCTTCCCCTCCAGGTCTCCCTTGTCCCCCTCTCCACGTATGCATTCCTGCGGAAGTCGAGGCAGTAAGCCCTCATGCCATCCTATGGACGTCATCCCTGCTCTCATCCCATCTCCCTCCCCATCTCCCCCTTTCAGACCCGAAGAGATCCAAGCTGAGATTGATAAGATCGAAGCCATCTTTGATTCGGTTTCAGTACACGGAAGCGACGAGGAACACTTGGAGCATACTGACCCCGCATACCGATCTCCACTCCCATCCATTGTCTCGACGCCATCTGCATCCTCCCTCCCTTTAACCCAAGTGGAAGATGCCGCTATGAACTCGGCAGAAGCTAGGCTCGCCAGAGAACTCGATCTCCCTGTAGACCCTAGTCATAGGTTGTTTAAAAAAATCCTATTTCACCTGCCAGTGTCGGCGTCTCAGTCACATTCATATTGACTGTCTGCATTATACCTGCCCTATCTGCCTCAGAGCTGCTCCCGGACACCCTCAAGGAGCTTGTCCTCTTAGACGTCGTACCCCACAACCCGCTCGTTCCACTTTGTCCTTGTCCTCATCCTCCTCCCGTTCCTCTTACCAATCCGCCCACCTCAGACGAGTTCGCGCTAAACCCTTCCATCAATCTCAAGGATCCACCTCCTCTTATCGCACTCGTCCTCATCCTATGTACCCTCCCCGTCCAATCAATGATCGTCCTCCATCCCCCGGGTATAATTACAATGAAGAGGACACTCACAATGGCACTGCGGACGCTAACATCAATGATGAACACTCCTACCCTAGACAGGACTATTGAAGCTTGAGTCGGTGACTCCAAGGCTACAACGGGGGTAATGTTACGATTAACTCAGTGACCCTCTATGCTTCTCTTTTTCCTTTCACTATTCTTTCCTTATTGCCTTTACTTTGTATTCACATTCAAGTTGTATCATAGACCTTGGGTGATTTCGCTTGCTCCACATCACTGATGGTCTGCTATTCCCCGATCCCTATTCCTACTCTTTCCTATCAATGATCCGATAATTCCCTATCTCTATCTCGTGCCTTCTGACTCATGATGACGCCATTGCTTCATCAGCTCTTGGTCATCACTTACTGTACAATCTAGATCTCCACAGCTTCTGACTCATTCCTCACTACGGATGACTCCTCCCTTCCTTGTGATTCCATCGCCTTCCAGGTCATAGTACTTAAGACTCCTCGTCTCATTTTGTAATGCCCTAAGCTAGAGCTACTTGAAACCCAATCAGAGTTCTCAGCCAACCTCGAGTCCCTTCATCCTTCGTCCCCTCAGTCCTCCTGCCCTCTTCGGGTGTGTCCCCTTGTCTTAGCCTTAGTTGTCTCGCCAGGCGTTATGCTTGCTCAACATTACCTCCAGCCTTAGTCTCGCCTCCCCTTCAAGTCTATAGCTGACCCTACCCGGGCCAGCTATAACACTTATCAGCATCACCGTCAGCATCCTGGTTGTTGTAAATCACCGTTACCGACCGACCACTCACAATCCGGAGTACAGTCCGTCACAGTCTGGCCTCTCCGACATAGCGGACTAAGACTGAACATACCGAAGGTCAGGTAATCTACTCCTCAGCCCTTCTCCTCGACATCACTACATTCCTATGTCGTCACCACTATCATTCCATTACCACCCACTCCCTCATATCATTATGTAGTAGACATGATGTCACTTAGTATGTATGTATGTAACACCTCATGTAGTCCACCCTGGTTTGGGCTTCGAGATGTGGTGGACAAGTGTATCGTTTCACCCAACTTTGTTCCCACTGATCAGATGCCTGCTGATCTATTGACCAAGGCTTTGCCTCGAGTCAAAGTAGAAGGTCTATGCCAGATGCTGGAACTCGCTAGACTTGGGGGGAGCAAGATTGCCAGAGTCGCACAATCAGGGGGAAGTGTTACTTTTGGTGATTTCACAATCTTTTCATCTTTTTATCTCATTGTAGACTTTGTAGTGCTCTGTGCTACTTCTAACCATCACCATTGGATTTCCCATGGTCAATAACCTTATCAAACTTTTCTCCTAGAGGTTCCAGCCCCTTGTGGTCGCTCTACACACCTCTATCTTCTTTTCTTCAAGTTGTGATTACTTTTCCCACAGTTGTGGCTGATTGTGGCTGAATGTGGCTGCCAGTTGTTTACCAGTATTTACAGCCACTAGACTTAAGCCTCAGAGTCCTCTGTTTCATAGCAGGTGTTCCTGTCTGGTTTGTCAGAGCCAATTGAGATGTTTGACTACATATTCCCTGCCATATGTGGCATAGTGTTTTGGAATGCATCTGTCCCCAAGAACTGAGAGACCTTCAAGTTGCAATTCCTCCCACCTCAGGCTTTCATGATGGCTTGCAGCACCAAACTGCAAAGAAAACCACTGGAGGCTCCACCAAATGTGTCCTTCTTGCCCAGCCAATTCTTCTTTCTCACAAAAGCAACATTGGGAAACTTGCTTCAACCAGAGGTATAAGATCTTTGACAGATGTTCAGGTAAGTTAGTATATTTTATCAAGTGTCTGCTTGGTGCAATGACCCTCTCTTTTATTAGCACTTGTGACGAGCCTGCCTGCGAGTGTGCAGTCTGTGCTCGCTATGTTAAAATCAATGTCAAGAACCTTGCCAACTTGTTGGAAACCCACAATGTCAAGTTTTGGTGCATATCATGCCATTGGAAGAAGAGTTGAAAAACAAAGAAATCTTACGTGGTAAGTCATTGTGGCCTTTTCCCAGGCTCCCTTAACCTTTTTTTACAGGGATTTACTATCGATGGGGCACCTGTCCTCAACAACTTCCTCCAGGTGTGGGAAATTTTCAAAATGGCCACAAGTGCCACTGTGCTCTCCCCCTCCACCATCCTATAGTAGCAGAAGTAGATACAACCACCAATTGAATATCTTCAAACATCTTGCATCACGTTGGATACACATGATCCCAAACACATGCCTCATTCATTAAAGTCTACCTGGCACCTGGACAATTTGTTGAGACATTGATATATGATGAGTAACTGTCCAAGTGCTTGATTGTGGTTGGATCAGCAATAGCCCTCTTTGCCCACCTCTCCAACTGAGCCAAATGAATGTCACACCTCTTATCATCATCAAGGACTTGGAACATCAGGTCATGAAGACATTCATACTCCTGTGCTTCCAAACTCCCACACAGCCTACCAAGGTCACGTACACTGTCATGGTTTGAGAGGCAATGTAAAACAGCTTTGATTTGTAGCAAAGTTAGCATAAAGACTAAAGATTGGGCAACAAACACCAGGACAATGGCAGCAGGGGAAATGTTTGTCTTGAATTCACTCTTCCCCAATAATTTCTGACTTGTTCCATAATATCACTTATGTGCAAAATTTCATTCGACAACCTGCATCAACACAATATACCGATATAATTAGACATGGAACAACAGGACCTTGGAGTTTGGTAGTCTATGAAGAAACTTTGCACCCAATATCAATGCATTCACACAAGCCTTGATCTATGCTGACTCATCTTGATTTGAATTGTATGGCAAATTGAATTCATAAAGTCACCACATATTGTAAGATTTGGCCTAAAGTAATATCATAATAGTCTATTACAAGTGTCTTTTTTCCATCCTTTTTGGGTATAAAGAATACAGGCGACGTTTATGGGGATTTGTTTGGGCAAATATATTCTTTTGAGTTCAGAGTTAAGGAATTTTTGTACTTCGCTAAGCTCAGTTTCAGAAAAAGGAATAATAAATGTAATTGTGCATACTACCTCTGGCAAAGCCACTACCAAGCACAAAACTCCCATACTACCAAGCTGCAGACTCGTTTCTTGCTTAGTGTCTGGGTTGGTCACTGTGTCTGGTCATACTAAAGTATCTGGATAAGTATACAAAAAGTGTAGGAAAAAGTTACAAAAAAAGTATACAAAAAAGTGTAATGAAAAAAATTGGAAAAAGTGTACCAAATGTATACCAAATGTATACCAAATGTGTACCAAAACAGTGTACTGAAAATGTGTACAACAAAGTGTAATGAAAAAGTGTGCAAAAGATAACAACAAGTGTAATGAAAAAGTGTACTGAAAAATGTTGGAACAAGTGTACAAAAAAGTGTACTGAAAAGCATAATGAAAAAATGTGCCAAAAGTGCAGGCAAAAGTATACCAAGTGTACCAAAAAAAAATGTACAAAAATGTGTATTAAGTGTACCAAAAAAATGTAGGAAAAAGTGTAGTCAAGTGTCACAAGTGTACCAAAAAAGTCTGGCAAAGACTTAGAGTGTTTTGAA
The DNA here is from genome assembly GCA_038090755.1 of Leccinum truebloodii. Classification (NCBI taxonomy): domain Eukaryota; kingdom Fungi; phylum Basidiomycota; class Agaricomycetes; order Boletales; family Boletaceae; genus Leccinum; species Leccinum truebloodii. The sequence goes on along the minus strand of JBBPNF010000294.1, from coordinate 5,421 downwards.
GTGGAGACTATTATAGCCCAAATTCCCATACTTGATGTTGAAAAAAGCAGACATGCTGACAAATTTATTTGTATCCATTTTTACCCTCCACACTATATAAGGTCCAGTATAGACTCCGAACAAAGAGTGAAACTGAAACTAAAGTTTCAACTCTAGGTCATATGCACATACTCCGTGACTTTGTACCGCCATACCAGAATTGTCCAGATTCACAGATAAGAACCGAGTGCTGATGATAAGAAATGTATTTAGTCATTATAAATCGCACAGCACTGTTAGGGCAAGTGTGGGAATGTACATGAGTAAGCTACTTAGTAATCACTGATGTCATGGATAAAGGAAATGAAAGATAGAATGAACCAATTAGAACCGGTCCGTGTTGGTTGATATTAAGTTGCGATTGGTTGTGACTGGTCTTAAGACCAAATGGACAAGAGGAGTCCTACGATGTGTGCAGTTGAAAGGATACGCATAGCCACCTAGCCTAATATCTTGTCAACATGTTGCTACTCAAAAGGCTCGTTACAATTAATTAAATACAGATGGACTTACTGGTTCTCCTCTAACTTCAATCCAAAGCTGAGCCATGCCGCAGCACCATTTTCACTGTTCGAGCCCAATGAATCATGTATGAGGCGCAACTGCATGTCAGCTTTAGTTGGACCTGCAGTATGTTAGTCTACGGATACCGAAAATAGTGGTGCAGTACCTTGTTTGAAATGTACATCGAAAATATCCATTGACTTGATGTCTGCTGCATGTTTGGACTGGCACTGCATTCTCCTCAGCTTCACTCTACCTTTGGAGTGTTTCATCGTCAGCAGTCGCTGAAAGAGAACTAGACACCTGTTTTGCTTCAGAAAGCCCCTTGAGAGCCTTTTGTATTTTTTATACAATGAGGAGACTTTGTTCCATCAGCTTTGAGAGATTCCGTCAGACAGCTGAACACATAGTACTGATTCTCAACATTTTCTTCCAATTGTTATCCAACATGTGGTCATCTAGAACCTCAGGCCAATGAGCCGCAGTCATTGCCCTTGTGCTGCTGCTAATCTTGTTCAACGAAGACCACAGCATTTCAAGAATTTCGCCGTCCACTTGACCTACACCAGGAATGTAGTTCAGCAAATATCTTGGGGTGCACAAGTCCTGGTGTGCATGAATGTGAAACAATTCGATTCCTCAAATAATTTGCAAATTTGGTGGAATTTTGAGGGAAGAGCTCTCGGCGATGCAACAAGAAAAGTTGATGCTATACTGACAGGATATGTCAGAAAGTACCACAGCCTTTGGAATGCCGTTCAAGTGACTTAGAGCTTTGAAAAGAGTGAAGTCCATGTTTATTTGTTGCTTGCCTTTCTGGAAGTTGACAATGCTGGTTGGAACGAAGCAGCCATGTCTGGCACAGGCTACAGCCCCAATACCTATAGAGGCAAGATGGCGGTGAGATCCATGAATGCCTTTGACAGTGTGGTGTTCATTACATGTTGATTTCTACATGAGAAAATAAGCATACTATCAATACACTTTAGCAAGAAATTTACTTACCGGCTGGACATCTCTGGCCATGGCTAGATGTTCGGCATATTCGCTCAAAGCAGTACTAGTAAAGTATCTGATATCTTCTGTCAGATGAATATCCTCATTGTTTCCTCGACCCTTCATATGTTCAGCAGCAAAGTTTCCATCCATGGTGAATACACGCTGATATTTCCAGTTGTCAGTGTCTATCACCCAGTCTTCCGGAAGGTTGATGCCAGGCTGTAGGCAGGCAGGGCAGAACAAAGCTAATGATCCTGATGTTTCCCTCTGCTGGGTACCAGCAAGACTGAACTTGATCCTATTTCTGAGGTATCTCCATTGACGCGATATCCTCATCAGCTCATGATAGCGGTCCTACATGTAAATGAAAAGTGTCAAGCAAGAGCAAGCCTCGAAAAATGATAGCAATATACTGACAGGTTGCAAATGTGGAAATATTGGATCTGTCAGACGCTGAAGATAGTTGAAAAAGCTATTAATGGCTATCTTGCACTCTAGATTCATGAGTCTGAGGTCGTCAAGTACAGCAAAAGTAAATGCAGTCCTTGGTGAACGTTGAGTGGCAGGGTATAAGCCTATTTTCAATAGCTATTTGTGAATGGAATCGGCACCTGGGCAAGTGCAGGGTCGAATAGCCAGTTGTGGATACTGGTATGATGGACAATGGTAAAAATCAGATTGCCTTCTGAATCCAATCACTGCTTTTTATTTATACTTTTGTCGTGCGCTAAGGAGGCGAGTATGTCGTCAATCATAGGCAGATCTTCAGAATCAGGGATACCAGATTTATCCATACTCTCTTCGTCTTTATCATCAACATCTTCCCAATCACCCTCAGCAGTTTCCAGAGCATTATCACAGGGGAGCCCTCCGTGACCTAGATATAGGATCACTGGCATGCCTGATGCCGACAGTGTGGAGAGGGCAAAGTACTCACCACGCCACATCTCAGCCCTATGAAAGGGACAACAAAGATACAAAGAACAGCAACAGTCAGTGCAAAACAAAGATTTGCCAAACAATCCAGACATCTCCAATTTCCCTCCCTACGACATCCCTTGTGGCACAGGCGATTGGCAGGGTGACCTTCATGTTGAAATGTCGAGGTAGTCATCGGCAAAGGGTAGCCAATCTTTCATAAATTCTGTCTGTCCCTGTCGTGTATTAATGTTATTTTCTTGCAAGATTCCAATGAAATTGATGTCCATGCCTATTGCTCTTTTTGTGTATGTAGAGGGACTGCCATGTCCCGCTATCATGAATATGGATATCATTGTTGTCTTCCGATGCAATTTGCACTGAATCGCCATCCTTGTGCTGAAATGCAATGGAAGAATCTTGAGGGGACTTCCTTGATGGTTCACTTTTTTGAGGTTTAAATATCATCCATGTTCCTCAGCGAGTTCATTTTTCTGTTAAGTTGATGTGGATGGTGTTGCTGGTCTGCACCTGCCAGTGTTGCTGGTGAGGTCCCACCATCTGGGTTTGAATGGAAGAAGGAGACTGTTGTGGCGTGTTTAAGTCGTATTTAAATATACTCTCATGTGGCCATTTTGACCCAGAGAAACTGCCTGTATAATTATTTTCCCATGCAAGCTTGGCCAAATGTAATTATGCCATTGTGTACTTATTTTGAAGCCTATATAAACCCCATTTGCCGAGATTTATCCATAAGGCTGACTGTCGGCAATTGTTGAGATTGCATTCTTTGTGCCTTCGATCACAGCGTCACAGACAATCAAAAAATGATTGACTTCCACTTGATAAGAGAACAACAGATTGCAGTCCGGCATCCGAAACTCCACTCCACTGAACAACATGCTCATTATTGTGCCATGCTTACTAGTGACCTTCAAGTTCCGAGTCCAGTTGGCCTCGTTATCTGAGTCGCCCATGTCAAAATCATTACTATCCCACCCTGGCCTGGGGGAATGAGCATGCGGCAGGGCTGCCAGGGGTGGCAGGTTGATGCGGGGAGGCCCAGGAGGGGGGGGGGACTTGAAGCATGCACTGCCAGTGGGAGTCAAGGCGGTCATGGTGCACCTCAATATCTGAGTCAGCTGCATGAGGGTGATTGATTGATTATCATGACTCGGATGTACCTCCAACTCGAAGTCAAGATTGATATGTGGGCCTGGGGGACTCAGAGAGGGGTGGAGGTGGGAGTCCAGCCAGGGTTCCTCGATGTTAGGGAGATTCAGACTCAGAGGTGGATTGATGCGCATGGATGGTGTGACAGTGACAGGCCTGGGGGGAGATGTTGTTCGAGGGGGGCCCAGCCCAAGTGGGCACACCTGGCAGGCTTGGACCATTGGCAGTAGAGGCAGCATTGACGGCGGGCATGCCTTGAACACCCTGCATAAATTGTCAGTCACGAGGTTGCCCTGGTCTTGAGTTAACAAGTGTCATGGTGATATTTGGGATTCCATGCCAGATGGGATAAAGGTCATCATACCAGGGGAAATCATTGGTGACAGATTCTTGTGGGTTGACAGCATCATTGTCAGGCTGGACACTGTAGTCTGTGGCCTGTTTTGTGCAGGTCTTTGTATTTTTTACTGAACATTTTGCGTAGACTAGGTGACAACAATCAGTAGATACATTTGTTCGGCAATGTACCAATTGGCATGTTGAATGTCCCAATCCTGGCATGGCTCCAGCAATTCGAAATCAGAGAGCATGCATCCAGAAGATGCCAGCATGTTTCGAAGAATATTTAAGCTGTAGTCAAAGACATCTTCAGGGGATGGGTCTTCATGGCCCATAACTTGGAGTTGGTGGCATAGATCATCACAGATGTGATGTCAAAATTCATTCCAAAGCCATGGTGGATTTGAGGGCTGGCAGAATAGGTGAATAGCTGCCACAATTGATGTCCTGTTTGCATTTCTGATGCTTCTTGCAGACAGAGTTCCCATTCTCCATCATCATCCAATAGTCCATGTGCGATAGCAGCCTCTCGAAATGTAGAGAGTACGATCCCGCAGAACGTTCAAAGGTCTACAAATGAGGTTGCCCCCTTGACCACCATGAGAAGAATCTGAAGGTGAAAGCGCTCTCCACTCGTGGGTCCAACATAGTACATTTGACCGAGCGCAAATCCCCTCTGCCGGATGGTCCAAACTTTGTGATCTGCCTTCCATGTGAAGCATTGTGGAAATTCTTGGTATGTACATTGATGTGCAGCAGTCCCGAGAGGACCTGGATCAGCATTTGCTTTGAAAAATGTGGTTAATGTTGTTTGAGGCTCATCTTCAGCACAGCGACAAATGACTTCAGGATCCTCATTAGGATCAAACACAACCATATGTTGTCCAGGCAAGTGAACCTGCAGCCGTGTGATGGATGGATGTTGCTCGTGAATGTGAAACTGCAGAACCCGCCATACCACCTCTGGAGCAGAAATGTAGCGCCCATCAATATAGTGCTTGATTTTGTCATGACGATCAGTGACTGATGCTGTTGTACGGTCGTGGCCCTTGGTTATATACTTGTTTACATATTTGACAGAACCAAAGGCGACACTGCATTCAACATTGATGTGGCAGTCGAAATGTCGCCAACTCGGAGAGAAAAGGATTGTATGGTACAATTCATCGGTTATCAAGTTCGTGTTGTCCAACCAGAAAAACACGGCCATCCTCAGGTCAATGATATAAGGGATAGCCTTCATGATCCATGTTCATCTGATCTTGAAAAGCCTTAGGATACCCCTTGCTACATTTTCCGTTGACCATGCATGGTGCATTTGGGTTAGGGAATAGCGGGGGTATACCCTGGGGTATCTTGTAAAAATCATAAATTGATACCCCAGGGTATACCCCCAAGAGTATATACCCCAGGGTATCAAACATAACTTATCATCAGAATGATTTAAAC
>JBBPNF010000293.1:0-16441 GCA_038090755.1 Leccinum truebloodii | reverse complement strand
TAGATGGGCGTGAGTGACCGATGACACAGAGAGCGATACGGCATAGGAGAAGCGAAGAGGGCGAGGGAGCGTGGCAAGGCTGGGCTGGCAGTTGCGCTGTAGCCTATCAGGAAGGTGGGATGTATGCGAGGAGGGATGATGTAGGGAAGGCGAGGACGAGGGCAAACGAGCCTGGAGGTAACGACGTACGGCGACCGTCGTATACTCTCGCTGTGCCGAGAGCACACGGCAGTCGTCGCACGCCTTCTTGGATGAGGCGAGGGAGGTGACTCGAACGACTGGGGCAAGGGCAGTCGCTGAGGTGACGATGGACGAGGTGGGAGAACGAGGGAAGGCGACGGCGAGTAAGGGCGGGACAGGAAGACGGCGGAGCGACGGTTACGAACGATGGCGAAGGACGTGGCGAGAGAGAGGGTAAGTTTGCCACATGTGAGGGGAGTGAGTGTATGCAGGCAGATGGGTGGGTGGGAAAAAAACCGAAGATCTTTCCGGTCCGAGATTGTCGGGCAAAGGGAGCTGTGGGTCAGAGTGGATGCGAAAAGAAAGTCTAAACGAACGAGCGGACGAGAGCAAGCGCGGTCACCACGCACTTTACTTCTCTGCGGGGTGAAGGGGTCCGAGTCGACGTCGTTGCCAGTCACTAGTATTATCCCCCGAACGACGACGACGACGGAAACCACCACCACAATCACCACCACCGTCGTCGAAGAAGGAAAACTCAGCGAGACCCTGGAAACAGTAAAGATTCAGGTCGGCCAGATGAAGCGTCATCTCGTGCGTCCTCAGCGGCTGCACCGAATTCGCCCTCGGAGCCATCATCGCTGACGACCTTCTTGCACTAGGACAACGACTCGGATGAGATCAGGGACGCGCTCAAGAGCGCCAGTCTCATGCTCGCCGAACTGCGCACGTCGTCACTCCAACCAAAGCAATATTACGAACTCTGTGTACACGTGTCGACTCCAGCTCTCTCGAGTTCCTCTGACCACAGGTGTCGCAAGACATGGCTATCTTTGACATCCTCCGACATCTCTCAAACTACCTTTACGACACACATACATCTCGCACATGTCTACAAACAAGTTCAGTACGGTGGAAACATCGTCCCCCGCCTCTACCTCGTGATCACCTGGCCGTCGGGACCGGTTCCGGGTGAGCGCTTGAGCCCTCGCCGCGTTGCGGCATCCGTACAAGTTCCCTGCGTTCATCACTTCGAGCATCAAGCTCTGTCGGCGGTACAAGATCCGTGAACATTTGGTGAGATCGCACTTTCCTATGCTCATTATTTTGAACCTCGACAACGAGCAGGAAGACGACTGGCAATCGAAAGCGACTACAATCCTCACGTTCTTGCGCGAATGCACCTCCATCTTCGCGACACAAGTCGACTCTCGCTCGCTCGCCCTCCGTCTCTTCCTCCTCGCCGCTCAAATCGTCTCCGAAAGTGGCCCTGGTTTCGAAGACCTCGCGTACGATCTGTACGTCCAAGCATTTTCGGTGTACGAAGAGTCTATTTCGGAGAGCCGAGCACAGTTGCCTGCAATAATGGTGATCATTGGGACGCTGCAGGGCGCGCAAAGGTGGACAAGGTGGATGGGTATGACACGTTGATCACCAACGCTGCATTGCATGGGGCCAAGTTGTTGAAGAAGCCGCATCAGGCGATGGCGGTGGAAGGAGAGGGGGAAGGAGGGGAAGGGGAAGCAAGGAGGGGGGTAAGGAAAAGTAGGATGGGGAGGGTGCCGAGGCGGTGAGTATCGGTCTGCACTATCGATCGTGACTGACGGGTTGTCGACAGTACCCACACCAGGACAGCAAACGGGTGCTGGAATATCTGCAAAAGTCATTGCGGATCGCGCATTCGGCGACGGAGGAGATCGTCACGGTACAGATATACTGTGACACGTTCGATCAGTATCTGTGTTACCCTGATCGCGAGGCACTTGTTGTGCGTCTACCTTCTCTCTACGATCTCTTGATGCTGATGACTTTCCGACACCGTCACAGATTACTCCACTTAATTCATCGTCTCGCTCGTAGAGCTCATCACGTCCTCGATCGACACCATCAATCACCTCACCCTCGTCTTCCGCCTCGTACCTGCACCCGTCGCAACGAATCGAAGGGATGGTGTCTCCGGACATGATCCAGCGACATTTCCGGAACATGCTCAAGTATATACATTCTCAGAAGACGTCAGAAATTCCGGGGCGGTATGACGAGGTGGAAGTCGTTGGGGCGTTTTTATCACGCGGTGGTGATTGCTGGGTACGTATAGACGCTGGGTGGAGGTGGTGGTTTTTCCTTTTTTTTTGGATAAGCGATAACATCATGTATGTAGCAACTGGATAGCCTAGTCCTACATTATACGCTAAGGCGGCAGTCGAGACTGCCAATCCGAGGAAATGCGTTTACCGTGGTGTACGGAGCAGTGTGGGACTCTGAGCTGGTGGGACACCTCAGTTAAGCAGAGGGCCGTGGCAGCGTGATACTCACTAAAACCTCTACTGATCCAATATTGGCTAGGATGGGGTTCCGAATTCCAGGTGTGGTCGGTCGGACATGAGGGGTTGGTGGGGGAAGCGTGCTAGCCAGCGGTCAATATGTAGTCAGTCGTTTATTTTGGTCAGCCATTGGGTCGTTGGTGAGGCCTGAGGGTGCTTGCCGCAATGATGTGTTGGTTGATGAGTGTGAGGGCGTTGCCTGAGCTGATCAAGGCCACAGTTGCGGGAAATGCTTTGGGGTGGGATGATTTGAACATGTTCCAGAGCGTGTAGGTTTAGGACAGAGTTGATCGATATGATAGCCATGGTCACGGAGAGTGCGTGTGGGGTGAGTGGATGGTTTTACTGGTCGGACGGTAGGCTATTTTCACTAGTGGGTTGCGTCAACTTGGGTGTGTGGGCGACGTAGCGCATTGTGTTAGTAGCACTCTCAGAGTTTGGGTTCTTTGTTCTCAGACATCGTGGATCTGTATGTTGGGGTCGTGTACAATGTTTTTTCGAGGTTGTATTGGGAGTCGAGCCTGGTGACCCATTAGGACGTGGGAAAACCCGACCATGGTGCCGTTTTTCGATTTTGATTCCTTCTTACTAGTACCTTGGGCTGTGCGAACAGCCTCCTGGCAGTGCTCAGCGCTCAGCGCTCATTCAACGACGGTGCTGTGCAAACGAAAAATGCGGAAAACACCGTGAGGCCGCCCCAAGTTGGCAAGCCATTGCGGCGAAGTCGACGCATCTCACTTTCTCCTTCCCACTACCCTTCCCCTCATCGTCCCAACCCTCAGTGAAACAAGATGGAATCACAAGGTGCTTATTTCACTGTTTTGTCTGGGAAAGAGCCTCAGTGAAATAACATATTCACGTCAGCCCAAAAGGGGTCCGAGCCTCCTTACACCGAGCATGAGAGAGTGTGCGGCCGGAGGGACTCCATTGGAGAGGCGACTGTTTCAGTCGAGCAGATACTATCACGAGCGGAGTCAGCATTCGCCAAGTTTAAGCAAGGGGAGGGGACGGACCACATCAACGAGGCAATTGTTCTTGATCGTCAAGCACTGGACCGTTGCCCACCCGGTCACGACGAACGGGGGAGCTCACTAAACGCGCTTGCCGTTGATCTGCTGGTTCGTTACAACCATCTAGGAGCGGTAGAGGACATTGAGGAAGCAGTAATATGTGGCAGGCAGGCACTGGAGCACTGCCCAGAAGGGCATCCAAATCGATCAACGTCGTTGAGCAATGTCGCACTCTGTCTCTCAGCTATTTACAACCTGCTCGGAGATGTGACGGACCTTAATGAAGCCATCATCCTCGCGAGACAAGTCCTCGAGCTTTGCCCGTCAGGGCACCCGGATCGATCAACGTTGTTGAACAACGTTGCACTCTATCTCTCCACTCGTCACAACCGGCTTGGAGATATGACGGACCTCAATGAGGCCATCATCCTCGGGAGACAAGCCCTCGAACTTTGCCCGTCAGGTCACCCTGTTAGATCAAGATCGTTGCACAATGTCGCAAGCTATCTCTCCACTCGTTACGACCAGCTTGGAGATATGACGGACCTAAATGAGGCCATCATCCTCGGCAGACAAGCCCTCGACCTCCGCCCGTCAGGGCACCCGGGTCGATCAATGTCGTTGGGCAGTGTCGCAAACGATCTCTCCACTCGTTACAAGCAGCATGGAGATATGACGGACAGAGATGACCTGTTCAGTCTCTACACCGAGTTGTCAAATATCCCACAAACACTCTCACCAGTCGATCTCTCTGCAGCGAAGCAATGGATCACGGCAGCTGAGGATTTCCGTCATCCCACAGTCCTTCTCGCATATGAAACATCTCTTCGGCTACTTGTTCAGCATCTCGCCATTTTACCATCCCTACCCAATCATCTCCAGACTTTCAAGAACCTCGCTTCATCCCTAGCAATCGATGCCTTTTCCGCTTGTCTGCGCGATCACCGTGCTAAAAACGCGGTCGAGTTTCTCGAGCAAGGTCGCGGTGTATTCTGGACCCAGATTGCTCGTCTCCGTTCCCCTCTTGAAGATGTCATCGCGTCGGGCCAGGAAGGGCAGTCCCTTGCAGACGAATTCACTCGACTCTCATCAGAAATACATGGTACGATTCATTCACAAGCTCCAGATCAGTACAACAAGCTGTGCAGTCTTAATGTTGATCTGCAATCTGCAATCAACAAAATTCGCAGATTACCCGGCCTTGCTCGATTCCTCCTGCCCTCTTCCTTCTCCGAACTCCAGCATGCTGCCACCGGTGGACCTGTGATCATCGTGAATGCTAGCCAGTATGCTTGCGACGCACTCATCATCTTTTTTGACAGAGATCCCGTTCATATCCCATTGAAAATCACGAAATCCCGTGTTCAGGACCTGTCGTCGGAGCTCCGATCTCTGACATCTCGTGCGGAAATAATGGACGTGAAGAATGATCTTGGCCGCTTCCTGCGTCACCTCTGGGATGAAGTTGCGTCCCCAATTGTAAACTTTCTGCAGACGACTGTTCCACCTCGCTCACGCATTTGGTGGTGCCCAACTGCCGAGTTCTCTCATCTACCCTTGCATGCTGCCGGTCCATATCGGCGGTGGCGCCGACCCAATCCCTCTCACTTGTACATCTCCTCTTACACTCCCACCCTCACCGCCCTTATTCGTGCTAGGCGGAATGCCCTATTGACGAAGTCCTCGATAAATGAGAACCGCTTTCTCGCTATAGGTCAAGCCACTGCTATTGGCCAGAGTAAACTCCATTTTGTTGGCAGAGAACTGGACATCGTCGCTAAGCGTATGCAAGGTCGCGCCACGCTCACGCGCCTTGAAGGTTCGGAATCGAGTGTATTCAGAGTCTCGGAGGAGCTGAAGAAGAACGAGTGTAGTGTTCCGCTCGATCAGCGAATTCTGTATGTACATATCGGTGCCTAGTCCATGTATCGTTGTATGGTTGCCTCGTATGTATCTAATGCTCTTCGCATACATTTTCTATTTGCGATCAGTATCGAACGTGTGGATATCTGGTTATACGGACAACTAGTTTCCCGAACAGTATGACGACCCTGGGCTTCGCGAGCGGCGTCCAGAGTAGCATTCGTGCACGTAGGAGATGCTGTTGGGCATTGTCGATGTCTCGCTCACATCGGGCGCCCCCCTCTGAATGTGAGGGCCAGGTCGGGGCGACGGGATGGGATTCATGGGAATGGTTTCGAACCCATGAGGGGGGACCAGTATCCTCCGAAGTCCCCACCATTATTTAATTGTTCAAGTATGTCATGCGGGGAACTAGCCAACGTGAACGCGGTCCTTCGCCATGCATAAGGCATTTAAGTCTGGAATCTACAGTAACGACTCAGACCAAATCGTCGAGGATAGCGAGGCTCCGTCACTGCAAACGAACTCTCTCGTTCGAGATGGAACCCAAGACCTGAGCAATCTTGCCACTAGAGTCGGTGGATCATCTCTCGAATTGGATACTTGCGTCGTGCCGTCGCGGATAAGTTTTGCGTGCGGATTTCCATATGATGAGTTAACTCAACCGTAGTTTACCCCAGATCAGATTTCACCGTAGTTTAACCAGATTTTGGTGTCACCTGCGGCATCGGTGGTCAAGAAATGAGTCACGGGCACATGCCTTAAACAGTACCTTGAGTATGCCTTTCAGTCAGGTGTTCGTCCCGGAAACATTGCCTGAAAATGCTGCGTGCGTACAATGCAAACGAGAGCCATCAAGTTGTGGATGCTAATGAGTTTATGTAGTGCGACCTGCTTTTCAAGGGTGGGACTCGTAGATCCCTGTGTTACATCGTGACTGATTGTTCTCGTCGGAAATTCGATGTGGTTGCCGGACCTGCAGAACATCAATTCCATGCACCTATTCCACCGGAGTCTGTGTTTTACACGTACAAGCAAAAGTAGCGACCTCAGCTGAAGGCGAGCGAGGGCGCCGCTCGCAGCAAAGATGGTGGCAAGAATGGGAACGATGGACTAGGAGAGCCAGGATCTGTGCGGTGAGCTATCACTATATACAATATGTCTTGAGTCACGGAAAGAACGCTCACCTCCGTGTAAGACTAAATGGCGGTCGGGATGAACGGTGAGTAAGTTGAACCATCTTGCCGTGCATCGTGGTGGGGGTCAGAGTTCGCATGGGAATCAGTTGGTTGATCGTAGCGACTGTGACGTCGTCATTGCGTACCAGGCATTCGCGTGCGTGCGTATATGCTCGCACTCTTCCGCAAACACGGTGTCGCTGCCGTGGACCGTTGGAAGTACGAGGACGGGCGCATGAGGAGAGCGAGTGCGAGACGCGTCCAGGTGTTTGCGTGTGCGTTTGTGCACTCGGCTGCTGTGTTCACCGTCGTGGGAGGGAAGTCAGACGTACCTCCTTGTGCATGTGTGTAGTGGGTGAGGGTAGGCGAGCAAGGGCGTCACGAGTGACGGTGTGTGCGAGACGAAGGCGGGAGAGCCAGAGGGCAGGTGGGTCAGTTGTCAAGCGAGGTGGTGCGTGCGCCCGCACGCGTACGTCCACAGGAGGGATAATGTAGGGAAGGCGAGGACGAGGGCAGACAAGGGAGGTAACGACGTACGGCGATCGTCGTATACTCTCGTTGTGCCGAGAGCACACGGCAGTCGTCGCACGCGGTCTTGGATGAGGCGCGGATGACTGGGGCAAGAGCAGTCGCCACACGCCGTCCTCAACGCGTTGAGGTGATGATGGACGAGCTGGGAGAACGAGGGAGGGCGCGGGCGGGTGCGTCGCAAGCACATGTGTGAGAGCGGGACAGGAAGACGGCGGAGTGACGGAAGGTGCGTGTGCATCACCAATGAGGGCGACATTGGCGAGGACAAAGGCCGGTGGATGAGGGCGAAACGTGTCTAGCTCAGGGGAGTGAGTGTATGCAGGCATGGATATATGAGCGACCAGCACCGGACATGAATCATGATGGTGTGGGCAAACAACCGAAGGTTTGTCCTGTCCGAGACTGTCGGGCAAAGCGAGCTGTGGGGTACCGAACAGCGAAGTTAGGAATTGAGCGAAACAGCCTCGGAAAGATATGGCAGAGAGGTCATGGGAGCTGCGAGGCAGTGAGACGGGCTAGGGACACACCGGGCTACTTTGCTTCTCTGCGTCAGATGGCACGCGTACGGATCGGCATCCTCGTCTTCCTCGGTCTTGATCGTGCTGTGATAATCGATGTTCGCATTGACGTTGTAGTAGTCAATGTGGGAGATGCGTAACGGTGCGGGCGTCGTCGTCTTCGTCCACCTCGTGCGCTACAATGTTTGCGTTTCGACATGGACGATCGGAGAACCGCCGAGAGCGTGGCCGCATCTGCGCCATGATCTTATAACACGACACTTCATCACAGCGTTCACAAACGTGAGCGCAGTTCCACCGTGCACACCCCATATCGCATGGCCCTCTCGTAGCTGCGCGCGCTCTGCTTACATAAGGCGCGGTGTGTCAATCATCACGACGACGGCACAGCGACAACCACAACCGTCGTCGAACAAGGAAAACTCTGAAGCGAGTCCGTGTAAATCAGCCAGATGAAGCGTCATCTTGTGCGTCCTGGGCGGCGGCACCGAATTCGCCCTCGGAGGAGCCATCATCGCTGACATCCTGCTTGTAGGACAACGACGAGATCATGGTAGTCTCATACTCGCCGAGCTGCGCGCGTCGTAACTCTCACCAAAGGAATATCATGAGCTCTAGATCTGTAAGTACACGCGTCCACCTCTCTCGAGTTCCTCCAGTGACCACAGGTGTCGCAAGACATGGCCATCTTCGACGTCTCTCAAACTACCTCTACAACGTTCACACACACTCCAGACACCAACTCGCAAATCTCTACGAACTAGTCGAATATCATCCCCTGCTTCAACCTCATGATCACCGTCGGCGTACACATGTCTATCCCTGACACACCCGTCAAGGAAATCATGAATGACACGATCAAGAGGCGTCACACGAGCTCTTTCTACGACACTATCTCAACAGTCAGACCGCGGATTACCTGTCCGTCGGGACCGATTCCGGGTGAGCCCTCTCCGAATTTGGAGGAAAGCGAAGGTATCCGACCTGGACACAAGATAGACACTCGTGCGTGAACACATACCCTGAACAGTGGCCCACGTGCAGTGCACCCCACCCGGACAGATTCAACAGAGGTAATTTCGACGACGGACCTCAAGGACAGTGTGGGGTATGGGAGCGATGACATGACGTGGCGTGAAGAGCGAACATAAATCGAATGTCTGCTTGTCAGAGTACGCATCCTAAATGTCAGTCGCTTCAATTGCATGGACACACTTGGTTGGAAATTTTCAATCACCAGGTTCAAACTAGGTGATACTGTGAGGTACAAGATTGCTCCGTATACAAACATGCTCATTCGGTAGACTAGTTTGTACAAGTAAAGAGTAGCATAGGGAGGGGGGAAAAAGTCATGCTGAAATAATCGCTTTCGACCAAGGGTCATCTACCAAAGTGAATGAAAGGAACCCAAGAAGTAAAGGGAACACCAGAGTCGCGAAGTTTCTGGACGGCGCAGTGCAATGCTACTGCCGCCTCCGCACTGTCGGGAGCCCGCCTAGCATCTCGAAACAGGTGCTCGTACACGTCCCTCGCCACCTTTGGTGCGTCCTTGTCCATGATCGACCACATCGTCCCGATCACACTACTATACCCGGCAAGAAGCATCCCAGCTGCAAGATGAACGGATTCTTCCGACAACGACTTATCTCCTTGTGCAGTCTGACAGGCAGAAAGGAATGCAAGTCCGCCTTGCGGGCGCGATAACTGCATAATGTCCCAGAGCTTCAAGCGATGATGGTTGGCAAGGCATACCCCGCTGTCAAGCGGTGTCTTGGGATCCTGTATTCCGTGACATGCAAAATGAACCCAGTCGGTATTCTTCAACTTCTCTGTGACGTCCTTGACAGTGCCATCAGAGTTCTGGAGGGTTACCCAAGGGGATTTCTGGCATAATTCGCTGATGGAATCGATCTCATCCTTCACCGAAAACAGTGATCCGAGTCCGTCTGTCAGTGGCTGAGGGACGGCAAGCAGGCGAAGAGAAGAGGCATGCAAGCTATTCTGAGGTGACGATGCGAGCGAAGTCAAAGTCGGCAAATAGGAAGATATGGCGAAATCAGAAAGTTTGGTGCCCGGCTCGGCTGTGCGATAAAGGCCGGCAGCGTGTATGGGTAAAAAGGAAAAAGGACCAGTCGGACACCAGAAAATACGGGTCATTTGATCAGTGCCAGATGGCGGACTCTAATCTGGAGTCAGAATGGATCGACATTGAGATATACATGAACGACTGACGGAAAAGCCGAGTGCCTGAAGAACGGGGTTTACAACCTCATTCCAAAGGAGTTTCAGAATGAACTGGTACAAATCGTTCGGAGTATATTCTTCGGATCGTTGTGAATTTGCCAGTTTCGCTGCCCGGTCACTACCATCACCAAAAGATCCATCCAGCAACAAATCAAGAATTCTTTTCGAGAGGTCTGTATCCTCGCAGGGGATGAGTTCGTGGAAATCATCGCGGGTGAAAACAAGACAATGCCGCTCGAGCAGCTCGTGAAGCATTATTCGCAGGGCTTCCATATAAGCATAGCAAATTTCAGGGAGGGGTACATGGATGACACTCTCCGACTCCGCCATAACGATCAGTGCATCGCATCTTTCTTTGCTGGCTGTGAGGTAAACGACTGGTCCGGGGATTTCCAAGGCAGAAAGTTGCTTGATTGTCTTTGAAAGCAAGAATCTGTCGAAACCTGGCAAGGACCGGATCTGAAGGAGGAGATTCTCCCGTCTCAGTGCAAGATCATGATGTCTTTGGATGTCCTTCTCGAACAATCGAGTGTCAGCGACTGAGATATTTGCTGGCTGGCAGAATGCAGCATTGTCCCGAATACTAGCATGTGCTAGTTCCTGCGAGATTTGCCGAAACTGACAAGCAAGGGCAGGATGGTCGTGAGCCAAGTCATCAACCGACGTGCGAAGCTGCAGGAACTGAGTCCAGACAATGGAACGCCCTTGCTCAAGCCACTCGACAGCTAGTTCAGGATGACCAGCTTCAAGAGCGGCGGAAATTGAGTTACGTGTGACATGAGCTGCTTCAACGAGTAGACGATGACGCTCGGTGACTGGGAGCCCGAGCCATGCTAATTGTGGGAGAAGGTCGAGAGAAGAAGCACATGCATCAAGGAGATCAGTGGTATTTCCTTGAAGTTGCGCACAGGAAATCCAAGCGCTCGAGGCACGAAAGCGGGCGGAAGCAGGACCGATGGAAGCACGAGTGACAATTGAAAAATTGAAAGCAGCAGCAGAGAGATCAGAAGAATCATGAGAGTGGGTAAAACGGATATGGAATGCCTGCCCAAGGCCAAACAATAAGGTTGGTTTCCCGGGATGTCCATCGGGTGTCAGATAGACAGCCTTCTCAAACATCGAGATCGACTTGTTTAGATCCGCGAGGTCCCTGAGACGCTCAAAGCGACGAAATAATGAGTTCCCGAGGTTGTTCAACTGACTTGGCTTGTCTGGATGGCCGTCGGGTGTCAGACAGACAGCCTCCTCTTGCATCGAGATCGAGCTGTTTAGATCTGCGAGGTCCCCCAGACGCTCAAAGCGACAAGATAATGAGGTCCCGAGGTTGTTCAACCGACTTGGCTTGTCTGGATGGCCGTCGGATGTCAGACAGACAGCCTCCTGAAACATCGAGACCGACCTGTTTAGATCCGTGAGGTCCCCGAGACGCTCAAAGCGACGAAATAATGAGGTCCCGAGGTTGTTCAACAGACTTGGCTTGTCTGGATGGCCGTCGGGTGACAGACAGACAGCCTCCTCAAACATCGACATCGACCTGTTTAGATCCGCGAGGTCCCCGAGACGCTGAAGACGACTCAATAATGAGTTCCCGAGGTTGTTCAACCGACTTGGCTTGCGTGGATGACCGTCGGGTGACAGACAGACAGCCTCCTCATTCATCGAGATCGACCTATTTAGATCTGCGAGGTCCCCGAGACGCTCAAAGCGACGAAATAATGAGCTCCCGAGGTTGTTCAACAGACTTGGCTTGTCTGAATGGCCGTCAGGTGACAGACAGACAGCCTCCTCGTTCATCGAGATCGACCTGTTTAGATCTGCGAGGTCCCCGAGACGCTCAAAGCGACGAAATAATGAGTTCCCGAGGTTGTTCAACCGACTTGGCTTGTCTGGATGGCCGTCGGATGTCAGACAGACAGCCTCCTCAAACATCGACATCGACCTGTTTAGATCCGCAAGGTCCCCGAGACGCTCAAAGCGACAAGATAATGAGTTCCCGAGGTTGTTCAACCGACTTGGCTTGTCTGGATGGCGGTCGGGTGACAGACAGACAGCCTCCTCAAACATCGACATCGACCTGTTTAGATCCGCGAGGTCCCCGAGATGCTCAAAGCGACGAAGTAATGAGATCCCGAGGTTGTTCAACTGACCTGGCTTGTCTGGATGGCCGTCGGGTGTCAGACAGAGAGCCTCCTCTTTCATCGAGATCGACCTGTTTAGATCCGCGAGGTTCCCGAGATGCTCAAAGCGACGAAATAACGAGTTCCCGAGATTGACCAGCAGGGACGGCATGTCCAAGCTAGGAAGGTCACGATGACTATAACCGCCTCGCCAAAGATCCATGGCAGACTCGAGCATCCGTATTGCCTCGTGTATATCAGCAAGCACACCATTGCGTGCGAACCGCTCAGATAACAGCGCCCCAAGGCCAAAGATGAGTATAGGTCGGTCAGGATTCCTGTATGACATGTTTTGTAGCAGGTTCCGTGCCTTCTGTATGAGATCGTCACCATTTTCTTGCTCCGCCGGTGACGATCCACCGTCTGCTGCCTCCACCAATGCTGAGGCCTTGGCCATTTGCAATGCGAACATCCCTGTTCGGTGTGCATAGCTTCCTGCTGCCGAGACCTCTATCACTCCTGCCAGTAAATCCTTTGCTTCTTCCCTGTCGAACTCGAACCCTCGCCTCTCGAAGCGCGCAAGTAGCGCAAGACCAAGTTCCAGTACCGTTGTGCCATGATCCGGATGATCTGTGCTCCGAAGCCGTAGAGCATCCCGATACAATCCAATTGGCACATCTAGGTCAAGGTACCGATTGTTTGCCTGGCAGTCGACGAACCTGGCATTGGCCAAGTTGGAAAGAACGGCTGCACGATTAAGGTCATCTATTGGGCAAATCTCCTGAACACGCTGGAAAGTCTGGACGGCTACGTCTAGATCCATTTGGTCCTGCCGCTGGCTGTAACGCAGGAGAGCACGATGTCCCTCGTCGGTCAGCTGTTCCAGCGCATTCATTTCGCGTGACTCCGATAGCTGTTGCCGTCAGTTCAGAGAATGACTAATGCGCCCTGAATAAATCTGCTTACGTTGAGTTTGGGACATGATTCATTCGTACCACAAATGCGTCGCTCCATGATGATGCGAAGGGACGAACACGACGGTAATATACCATCCGTCTGCGCTGTAAAGTCGGTGACTACGAGGGGATGTTAAAGAGTGTGTGGTAGACAAGGGAGTTGCTCACACTGAAGTTTTTCATTCTGGAACACTTTTCCTACAGTACTCTTGAATCGATGGAGCAATTCTCCGTTTCCTAGCCTCTGTCCAAGCTCGAACGATGCGTAGACACTGAATGAAATCGAAGATGATCGATCTGATGGCCTTTGGCAGCTATTGAATGAAAGGAGCAGAGATTCGTCAAGTGATGACGCACAAGAGGATTTCTTCATCCCATTCTACGGCGTCCTTCGCTGTCGACACGGGTTTGTTGGATGTTTGCATGGTCCTTCCATCGACTTCCACAATGACGTGAAAGCCTGCTGGTATGCGACGGAGGCCGGATGCAACATTCGTGGCACGTATGACTGAACAGGTGTGTTTGCGATGTCTCCAGTATGCCAGCGCAAGATTGCTACGCACGTGTTACAAAGAAATGCTCGCATTCGTTGGTAGGTGATGAATGCGATTCCGAGTCGTGCAATGACTCTTGTCTTTGAGGTGGTGGTTGGAGAAGAAAGGGCGGGCTAGAAGATTGGTTGTCTTGATTCATGAGTGGGAAGTGAACGGTGGGCAAGTTCTGATTGACGGGCGTTCTGCAGCCATAGGTTTATATGGAATGCGGCCAGTTGCAGAGTTGCTGTGTACATCTAAAGAATTACCGGGCGAAGGAGGAGTGTGAATTTGGGCCGACGCGTATTTCGGTTGTTTCGGTTGTTTCGGTTATTGTCGATATTTTCGGTTATTTCGGTAATTCCACGTGTGCCACATGGCACCTGTCTGTCGTGACACCTGTCTGTCTGTCGCGGCATCCGCATTAAGTAATCCGTCTGCCTCAGCCGCTTCGTCTGCAACTTCCACCATCACAACTCGGTATCTCCTCATTCTGTGCTCCCAAAATTCAGGAAAAATCCGGAAAAATCCAGGAAAAATCAGAAGCACTCTGAATTACAACCTGTGTAAGTACAGCACCTAAAATAATGTTGCTTAGCTTCGAAATTTGCTGATATTGATATTGATCTGATAAGAGATAAGAGATCAAGCCTTCTGTAGTGGTAAATACTCATTTCTGCTGATATAGACTAATGTTTATCTTCTTATGATGTTTATCTGATAACAGATCAAGTATATCCATTGTATTTCCTGGTGGTATGTACCTATTTTGATGCTTGCAAACTAATGTTTATTATCTTCCAGTCTTTGTGAAAGTGGTAGGTATGCATGTATTCCTGATCATGATGCAAATTAATGTTTGGAATATTCCAGTATCTGTGAAAGTTGCTTTTGCTGGTGGTAGGTTCTCATTTTTGATGGATATCAAGTATATCTTTAATGATGCAAACTAATATTTGTTATATTTAGAGTGATTTCTCTGTTCTGTTGGTATGTATTCATTTCCAATGATGCAAACTAATGATTGGTATATTCCAATCTTAGTAAAAGTGATACTTCTTGGGTTTTGCTGGTGGTATGTATGTATTTTTGCATAATGTGAACTAATATTTATTATATCTTAGGCTTTGTAAAAAACCTGTGAAAGTCTAAGCTCAGGGATTAGGCACCTGACCCCCGCTTTACTTGAGTGGTGCCACGAAGATCCTTTGTGGAAGAAGTATTGCCAAGTCCCTACTACCTGGCTGCACAAATTCAACTTTGTGTGTCTGCCAGTTGCTAAGCCCTTTTGGGTGGGACCTCTGGTGGTATTACAGAGTAGAGACGTGATTGAGCACAGCCAGAGAGTTTACCTCTTCCTGCAGTTGCCATCGTTTTGTCTCGGGCGTTCTGCCTTTGGCTCTGTCATATTCTGCAACTGATCACCTTTTAGTAGCTGCCAACACTCAGGAAAGTCAGGTGATTGTGTACATCCTTGGCTTTCTTTCTGAAGACATCAAGGCCTCAAGATTTGATCTAGACCTTGGACTGCCTATTGGAACTCTTGGATTCATTCTATCTGGATTTGGACTCTGAAATACTAAAGATCACTATCACTGAGCATTATGTGAGTGATTTCAAGTATAATGGAATACAGGCATAATATTTCAATCAGGTCATCTCCTCCTACATCTCCTCAACGTGCTCAAAGTGCTGCTCGCCAAGCTGAGCGTGATCAACGTCTACTTGGATCTCCTCCTCACCACCGCCATCCACATCATGTCAGAGAAAATATATCTGCTGCTTTAGTGGTCAGTATATTTAACAGATTATTAGGATATAACAATCATATTAAATTCAAACCATAGATACATCCACCTGTTCCTGTACAACAATATCCTGGTATACCCAGGCATTTGATTGCTCATCACAACATGCAACAAATGCATAGGAATAGAGCAATGAATCCATACTTTCAAAATGCTGTACCACCACCACCACCACTACCACCACCACCACTTCTCCCATTTCCCATACCATATCAGCCAGTTGCTTTGCCACCACCACCACCTGCTCCATCTGCTTATATTCCTGCTCATGTAGACTATAATGCCCGTCTGCTTGAAAACTTCAACAATACACATCAGCAGTGTCGCAATCGAAGACAAAATCGATCATCTACTGCATCTGTTGTACATCATTTTCCATCACATTCCTTTAATCCACCTACTGCTCAAGTGGAAATAGAGAGAATGGAACAGCAGAGATATCAACAGGAGCAACTTCAATTGCAACAGCTACAACAACAAGAAGAGAATAGAAGACTGGCAGAAGAACAGAGATTGGCAGGGCTTCAGATGATACAACAGCAGCAAATCTATCAACAGCAGCAAATTTTGCAACAAGAATTATTGCAGCATCAGCAGTTGGAGATGGAAAGGCAAAGAGAAATGCAAAGAGCAGAGGAAGAGCATAGATATCAACAACAACTGGAGGTTGAACAAATCCAACAGCTATCTCAGGCCTTGCTCTCAGAGGCTTTGGGAGAATATAGTCAGAGATCAGCAGAGCATTATGAGCAGGATCAAGAAAGACAACAGGTTAGAGATTTAGGACCAGGAGATCCAGACCCAGAAGGACAAGAGCCAGGACCAGGACCAGGAGATCAAGACCCAAGACCAGGACCAGGACCAGGACCAGGAGATCAAGACCCAGGACCAGGACCAGGACCAGGAGACCCAGACCCAGACCCAGGACCAGGACCAGGAGATCAAGACCCAGGACCAGACCCAGGAGATCAAAACCCAGGACCAGGACCAGGACCAGGAGACCCAGACCCAGGAGACCCAGACCCAGGAGACCCAGACCCAGGAGATCCAGACCCAGGACCAGATCCAGACCCTAATCCCATGCCTCATCCCCCAAATCACATTCCACCTGGTGGTAGACCATATGTTGAGCCCATTGAAATTCACTCTTTGGGAGTTATGAATATCCAGTGTCCAAAG
>JBBPNF010000292.1:0-16443 GCA_038090755.1 Leccinum truebloodii | reverse complement strand
GTCGCGCCAGCATTGCCCCAGAAGGCGGATTCGACTTTGGCGATGTGAGTGGGGGAGTGGATGACTTCCGGATGGACGTTGGCGGAGATTTCCCCGCCGCACCGGACGACGTGATGCCCGAACGCGTGAGAAGCGTAGCACCATCCGAGAGAAGCCGAATGTCGACGCCTGCAGTCGGAGAAGAGGAGGGAGAGGAGACGTATGCGGACGCCAGTTCTGCGATTGCCGTGTTCGACGTCCGGTCTTCTCAAACGCAAGAATCGGTGAGCGAGGGCGACGGCAAAGGTTACAGCCGGAATACCGTGAAAGCTCTCGGTATCGTTCGCAAAGAATTGCAGCCCGAGGACGATGAGGAAGACAAGGTGATCAGTTTTACTCAGATGTCTCACAAGGCGTCTAGACGAGCGGCGTCGGCGTTCTTCTTTGAGTTGCTGGTGCTTGGAACGCGCGATTGCATCAAGCTGTCGCAGGGCGCGCCGTTTGAGAACATTGAAGTTCGGGCCAAGGACAAGCTTTGGGAGCATCTGAGACATGGATCGACCGCTCCATCGATGATTTCCGGGATGAGCTAGGTTTGATTTCATCCAACTTTTTCATCTCTCATTCATTTTCTGATTGGATATTGTCTTGATTTTGTTGTTGTTTCTATCACACTGAGTTATCCTATAAATCTAACTTGATTACCGTCTTGTCATGTACGACCGTTCCCTCTTGATTTATTTTACTATGGCTCGTTTTTGTCTTGCGTAGATTCTATTTGACAATGCTATTGAATTACTGCAGTCAGCCACACGTGAACGACTCGCTTCAGTATTTGTCGACACTCTTCAGGAAGCCCACTCTCGTTCCGTGCGAATAGTCAAAGATGGTCACGTCTGCTCACTCCGTCAGAAACGAAACGCCGGGGAATGGCAACAACCACTTACAGTTTTTGCAAAACGAGTCGCCTGCGAAAAGATCAAAAGTTGAGCGACAAAACGATCCGCATGACGGAAAGGCAAGACGCGAACTCACCGAGAATAGCAAACTCGAGCGTCGCACCGATGATCGCACCGATGCATGTGCTAGAGTGAAAAAAGACATGATCGCGCGGAATATGTAGAGAAAAACCAAAACTGACCTGTTCGTAAAATCGTCTGCATAGCGCCCAAGACTCAGATCGCGCGCGTCCATCGTCAACGGCTGCCCACCGAGAATAAACGACACCACGACGGGCAGGTCGCACGGGTAGGCGTAAAATCCCTCGCCGAAATCTGGGGCGAGCGCGGATCCGGGGATCTGGAAAGGATTTTTTTTTGGCGGGGTAGGTGCATACTTGGAGAGAGACTCGCGCGAGCTCACCTGCGCGTATAATGCAGATGCGATCCTTTTGGGTACGTACACGTACGACGTGCCGGTGTCGATGAGCTGTAAGCGTACAAGGGTGAGTGGAAAAATAGAATGGGGCGCCTTGCCCGTGGAACGTACGGCCAAGATATTGTTGGTGGGTATGACTGAGCTGTTTACCGAAACGCCCGTCAGATTGGTCGTCCAATATGTCTGCGGATGTATCAGCAGGCGCGCGCGCGGAAGGGGAAAGAGAATCCGTGACAACCATACCTGGGAAGGCACCGGTACCCAAGTAACGTGCTCATCGACGGCTTTCGATACGTCGACACAACCAAAACAGATCTAAACCATGACCGTCCGTCCTGACGAAAGCGATTCAAAGATCTCACCTCGGATCCATAAAGATGCCCCCTGCTCATGAAGACGCTAAACAGAGGCGCCTTGATCTGCGGAACCAAGTTCTCGAAAAACGTCGGCTCGTGCGAATTGGAGATGGTGCCAAACGCGAGGCCGACGAGTCCGTCATTTGGCGAGTTGGCAAAGTTGGGGCTGACCGAGCTGACTGCGCCAAACGTTTGGTTTTCTACTTTGAAAGAACCGATCGTGACGGTGTCTCGGACGACGGTTCCGAATACCTCGCCCAGTCCCTGACCAAAGCATTTGGGGCGTCAGCATAGGAGCGAGTTCTCAGACTCACATATCGGATGGCGAAGGGCCGGGACGAGTTGTGAAACGTGGTGCTAGCGTCGGATTGGAACTGCTTGAGCCCTTTACAATTACTGCAGTGGTCGGGAACCCAAAGGTCTGTGAGTAGGATGGGCTTCGTCAGTCGAAAACGAAAAAGATGACCAACGAACCTGCAGAGCCAGTGTCAAAGTCGATATTCAGCGGCTGTGACTGGCTCCCGAAGAGCATCGGGCCATAATACTCGTAGTCGCGGATGCCGTCTGTTTCGTCCTGGAGGGGATCGACAAAGGTGGTATTTGTGTAGTTGAGAGACGCAGCGACGACCACTCTAGAGGAAGAGCGAGATCTGAGATGGGGAATATTTGTTGCGTAATCGGACGCGCGGTCATAGGCGTCTCGGAGCGACGGGGGAATGGCATAACCGGGTGATGTACCCTGACCTGCCAGCAGAGCGGAGGCATTTCGGAATTTCCGCATGGCGATGGCTTGCGCCACGATCTATATCGCTTTCGTGAGTGGGTTCGAAAGTGGACTAGTAACAAACACACTGCGGTCTGGCTGTTAATGTTAGGGAGAGATGGTTGACGTCTAATGACGAATTTGCGAGGTGCCGAATGGGGATGGTGATGGCTTTTGGGAAAGGGTGTACCGAGGGAGAAAGAAGTTAGCCAAAGTAAGAGGGCTATGCGAGAGAGCATGGCTGCAACAAGGCCATGGAGTGGATGCCAATCTTAATTTATAAATGAATACAGATTGTGAATGAGACCGACGGATTATGATCTGAGCGGGAACGGACATTTCGAACATCAAAGGGTTTATTAGAAAAGCAATCTTAAATATGCGGGACTAAGGTATCCGAGGGTGCGAAATCAATTTGCTTTCATTCTGTCTTTTGGCTTTGCGCCCAATTTCTGAGGCTTTTGTGGGCCAAGGACCTTGCGACGCGTACGGATCATGTGGGTATACATGACATAAAGGCCTAGTGAAGAGATCAGCACAGGGTGAAAAGGGTGAATGTTAAAAAAAAGTACCGGGAATCCAAATCAGGACCATGGTGGCTTTGATCCAGTCCTCGAGAGCCCAGTTAAGGTAGAGGCCATTCTGCCACTCTGAGATGGTACTGAGGGCGAGGAGAGCTTCGCTGCCTGCGCCAAGCGGATAGAGGATGTAGAAAGTGGAGTAGCGCAGCCAGGTGAGCCAGGCAGGAGGGCTACGGAGGGCGTAGTAAGAGTAGCGGGGAATTTCTGCGAGAGACCAGGCCAAGACCATGGTGGTGTAGATGGGGCTGGCATGGGTGGAGGGGAAGCGGGCGACGATGGCCCCGATGAGGATCAGACGGGAAGAGACCTGTACAAAGGTTGTTGGGAGAGGCGACCTAACGAGGCCAAGGATGACGTGGATGACCTCGAGCGAGGCAAGAGACTGAACGGGAGCGAGCACGGGCCAAGAGAGGGTGTACGTGGCAGGTACATAGCGAAGCAGAGACGCGCCGAGAAACGTAGAGAACGCGTTGAGTGCAGTGTAATGCTCAGTGAGAGGTGTTGCTAGTCCCCGGAGTGTACTGAGGAGGACGACTGTCCATCCCAACGCTGAGAGTATGTTGAACGCGGTCAGGTAATACATGGATGTAATTACGTAATGAGCCACGACCTAGCTGAGTCATCCGGGTTCTACAAACAATACACAACAAGTTCAGAGGCTCTCTTGTTTTTCTTACTAATACTCGCGCCCCTCCCCCAAACGCGAGTCGATCATTGTCATCCACCTGCTGAACATGCTCCAGTACCAGCAACAGCAACAACAACAACAGCCCCCCGCCGACCCTCTCCCATCACAGTCAGCCCCAACAATGCGTCTCCGCGACGATCCACAGCCCCCGACGTCAAACCCCACACCGACAACCTCCCGTCCATCCCGCAAGCGCAAGTCACCGCCCTCAGCAGCACCCGCGCCCGCACCACCGCCCCAACCCCAACCGCAGCAGCATCCACCACCACCACCACCTCCCCCAGGCATTCATCTCGGACAGATGCTTCCGCCCCCACATGCACTGATGCCCCCCGGCATGGGTCACCCTCCAATGTACCAATACGCACCTCCAGACTATGCACAACCACCTCCACATCCGGCCGAACTCACCCAGGAGCAGCTCAACGGGGATCTTGATGATGGCGAGTCAAAGTCAGGCGGACGCCAGCTCAGCCAGAGCAAGCGCGCCGAGCAAAATAGGAAAGCGCAGAGAGCATTTCGAGAGCGCAGAGACCAGTACGTCGCATAACCCCTGTCCTAGCTTGGACTCACCTATTCGTCCCAGACGGGTCAAGGCGCTCGAGTCTCGTTCCCAACTGCTCGATGCTGCGTTGGCATCTGCAGACGAGGCCAACAGGCGCTGGGAAGAATGCAGAGCTCTCGTCGATCAACTGCGTATCGAAAACGCCGCTCTCCGAGCCGCCTTGAGTGGTCAGGCTCAGATGGGTGGGCCACTGGCGCCAGGCCAAATATTAGCCGCACCATCGCAACCGCCGCAGCATGCACAGGATTCCAGGCCAGAAGGGGAAAAGCTCGAGACCAAAGAGTAACCGCCACGTTGGTACGGTACAGGGTCAGTTGTCGCTCCTACTTGTCTCTAGCAATCCAAGCCACGCACCGAGACCTTTGCTCTTTCTCTTGCACCACCACCGGTAGTAGTGATGACGGCAGTCACCTTTAGCGCTGGAACATGTGCATCCTGTTTCGCGTGTGTGTGTCTTGCTAGATCGTGTTTTAGGCTGCGGGGGTGGTGATGGTGAGAGGAGACAGAGGGTAGGAAATGCTGACAAGAGCAGCGGACTCGACGTTTTATGTAACCACGAAGCTTTGTCATCTCGAATACATCCCGCCTTGTTGCGAACATCGGAGGTGGTTATATGCTGCACTTTATCTACCCAGTAGGTTGGGCTGTGTGACCTATGAACAATGCAATAGCCGAGTCGCGCTCAATCATGTTGCTTTTCCTACTCCTCGCCTACTACAACGTTGCTGCCCAGTCTGTCTTCTCCGCCTACGCACCAACGATCAATGCACCGTGTCCGCAGTCCTCGCTCGTACGCACGGACACCCAGTCCCTCAACCCCAACGAAGTCTCTTTCATTACCGCAAGGGAGTCCTCCGTCGTTCCTACCGCATGGTCCGACTGGATAGGAAACGGCTCTTCCATCGGCTATAATCTCCCCCTCTTTACTGCTTCGCTGCCCAGGATCGCCATTGCGCTCGGTGGCAATGGTTATCGCACCGCACTCTTCGGAGCTGCTGTCTTCTCAGCGCTGGACGCGCGAAATAGCACCGCGAAAACACACGGAACAGGCGGCCTGCTCCAGCTCGCCTCCTATCTCGCGGCCTCGTCAGGTATGCAATTTGCTCCCGCTTGTCGTGCGACCTCGTTATCACAGTCTTCTAGGAGGGTCTTGGCTTGCAGCCTCGTTGGCGTCCAACGACTGGCCAAACCCATCTACCTTGGTGTACGGAGACAGCCAACTCGCGGGATGGATGCTAGACTTGGATCTCGTGATCCCAAACGATATTAATCTGGGCGACGAAAATAATCAGGCATACTGGGGAAGCATCCTTGCAAGCGTCGAGGCGAAAGCTAACGCATCCATGTCCGTCCTTCCCTCTCTTCAGGTACCCGTACTGACACGTCCGCCTGCAGCGATACCAGCATCACAGACGTGTTGGGGCGTGCACTCTCATACCATTTTTTGAACGAAACGACCAGGAAAAACTTTTACACTAACGATACTGCACATGGTGCAGGCCAGCTGTGGTCGCAAGTTACCCTCCTACCTTCTTATGCCAACCAATCCATGCCGTTCCCCATCATAACTGCTGATTCAATACCTCCGGGATCTCAGCCGTCCTCCGTGCCATTGGACTCGGTAGTCTACGAGGCAAGTGTCTCAAGGTTCACCCAGACTGTCGTGTTTGGCTGACGGCAGCAGTTCACACCACTCGAGTTTGGGTCCTGGGATCCAAGTCTGTCTGCTATGGCTCCAATGGCTTACGCCGGTACTCATCTAGTGACTGGGCTTGCATCCGGTGCGTCAGCTTGCGTGACGGGATTCGACCAAGTGGCTTTCGTGATGAGCACGAGTGCAACTCTTTTCACTGTATCTCTCTCTTATTTCTCCTTGTTGGGATACTTTGTAAACATTTTCCTCGGCAGGCTTTGAACGTGTCCAACGGCCGTTTTACAGGATTTGATAACCAAAACAGCGATGCCGCTGCAGTCCAGTTCCTTTATGGACAACTTTCGTCAAAAGTGCAATCGCGTTCCCTCGATGTTGCCAATTGGCCGAATGTGAGTTGGAGCCTTCCTACCCGCCTTGGTCCCTCGTCTCAACATGCGGAAGGCCTTCCAAGGCATCAACGCCGGCACCTTCCAAGACTCCTCCTCACAGTGGCTGTCACTCGTGGATGGTGGTTCCAATCAGGAGCAAGTACCCCTGGGTGCTCTGCTTACAAAAGCGAGAGCGGTGGACGTCGTCGTCGCCGTGGACGCCAGCTCGGACGATCCCAATCAATGGCCAAAGTCGGTCGTCTCCGTCATCCTTTACGAATGGTTCTGTACTAAACTTACGACAGCGGAACGACGCTTCTCACTAGCTCGCAACGCATTTCTTCTATTCTCTCTGCATCGCATCAATCATTTCCTCCTATTCCTTCGTCCCCACAAGACTTTGTCAGCACGGGAGTAAACCAAAGACCGACGTTCTTTGGTTGTGACCCAACTCAAACGCCCGCAGAATACCCTCTGATCATCTACATTCCCAACTCACCTCCGCTGGACGGAAGTCCCCCCTCGTCCAAGTAAGTACGTCCTTCTGCCACATTGCGCTCGCGTTGCTCATCGACGCACAAGCACCGGAGACTTTCAACTCGTTTACACCCCTCCTTCGACCGCCGTATTTATGAACCAAGCCTTCCAAAACACCCTCGGCGGCTTCCAACCCAACACCAACTCTCCCGATCCAAACTGGCCAAAATGCCTGCAATGCGCCGTGTTCGATCGAGCCCGGCTCAAACAAACGCCTGTACCACCACGATCGGATGTTTGTGTGCGCTGCTTCTCGCAGTACTGCTACGACCCTAGCAACCCGCCGAGCAATTCTGAGCTTCCGGGTCGGAAGTATACATACACGAACCCAGACCCGCGCGGGGTGCACAAGGTGGAGGCTTTTTTGAGCAAGGACAAGAATGGGATCATTGGTGGGGCGGTGACCCTCGTGATCTTGATCGCAGGCGGGATCGTGTTCATGTGAGTGTCCTCGATCAGTGTTGTTCTATTTGTTAACGCACTTGCAGTTTCTGGTGGAGGAAGTACAGGGAACGAAAAAGGCGGTATACTCGCGTGGACGAGTTGAGGGAGGACGACGAGCCCTGGAGGTTTTATGAAAATGACCGCTTTGGATACGAGTTGACGCCATTGTAGACATTTCTTCGGTTCGCATCATGATCTATCGGTGGACTCTTTTGATTCATGGACAATACAATCATGGAAATATACACTCAAAAGATCCGCAAGGTATATAAAGTATACGACAAGGGGGTATATAAATCATATCAATTCGTCCACGGTCATATCACCAGGTCCAGGTAGATGCTCCAGTATCTTGGGCTTGGTTGGTCTTTGGACATCGCTCCACGCACTCGGAGGAGAGGTGGGAGTGGGCGGAGAGTGTGGACAGAGAGGATGGGCGAAAGCGCAAAGCGCTCTTCGGCCCGCTGAGTCGCAGAACGCGCAGCGGCATACCCAGCAGGTAGGAGGAAAAAGAGATAGGGCAAGGCTGGGCACTAGGTGCGACTAGCAGCCTTCAGCCTTGCCAAGATAGAATGTGCATGCAGCCCGGTGGGTTGCATGCACGGCTACTAAAATACTGTGTATTTCTTATTATTTTATTTTGTTATTATACAGGCGAGGGAGGGAGGGCACAACTTGAAGGCTGGCACGTAGTGCACAGCCGTGGCCCGGGTGAGGTGGAACGGGCGCATGACAGGGCGGCATGATGCCCGGGAGTCAGGTGCGCGGTAACCTCAACCTGAGAGTGTGTCAGGGAGGGCGGGGGATCATCTCGAGGCTGTGCACCAAGCGCGCGAAGCCTGACCGAGGGAGGCATGATAGGGCGTCATGATGCCCGGGAGTCAGGTGCACGGTAACCTCAACCTGAGAGTGTGTCAGGGAGGGCAGGGGGAATCATCTCGAGGCTGTGCACCAAGTGCACAAAGCCTGAAAGAGGGAGAACGGGCGCGCGACGAGGCGTACTGCCTGGATGTCCATGCGCGGCGGCCTCGACCTGAGAGTGTGTCAGGGAGGAGAGGTGGGGGTGCAAGGTTGGGTGCTAAGCACACGGCAACCTGGATGTGAGGCTGGGTGCGGGGCACACGGCAGCCTCGGTCAGCACATTGGGTGCAGAGCTGGCCTTGTGTGAACGACTGGACGTCCGGTGCTCGGCGGGTGCATGACCCAGGCTGGGGGGACGTCAGGCAGTCATGAAATAGCTGCTGCAATGTGCGAGGACGAGCGCTGCAGGGCGGGCGAGCGACATGGTGGAGGCAAAAGAGGAAGCGATGCCTCTCGCTTATGCCGCTTGTCCGAAGACCGTTGCCGTGCTGGGAGCCTGCGGCTACATTTACTAGAAAAACGTTTGCAAAAGTCATAATTTCCTTCGCTACAACGGGCCAAGTGGCGGACCAGTTCCAGGCACCAGTAGTACAGCCTCACAAAATACACGAGTCCCCATTCTGGGACGTGGCACCTGGAGGTTTCACAAAGAGAATAGCCTTTTTTGGTCAGGCCTCGGTAACACGCATCCATGTATACAGTATTCTCGGGGTCTTCAGCGCCTGCAAAAAAAAAAAGGGCTGGTCCTAGGATGAGGATCTAGCCCAAAAAGGAACCCCTGATCGCGAAGCATGGTCGTTCTGCACGACCACGCACGAGTCCCCATTCTGGGACGCGGCACCCTGAGGTTTCACAGAGTATAGCCTTTTTTGGTCAGGCCTCGGTATCGATCGGCACCACCGACGACTTGTACAACTCGATTTCGTGACGCATACAGTATTCTTGTTGGACGCTACCAACGCATCCCGTTCGCGCGTGCACATTAGCAGTTTCTGTTTGCGAAGTCTATCAGCACCGTGTGACGACCAACCTGTGCAACAAAGTGCGATGAAGCGACGCAGCAGAAAATTCCCATTGTCTCTTATCACTGGCTGCCAATAATGTATCGATGATTCCCACGACTTCATCATGAAGTCTCTACACATCTGCGAAACAGAATAGGCTACTAACACATTCATCCTTGCTGGTGTGAGCCTTTCCTCCAGAAAACCCCTTCCGGGACATATGACGAGACGAACACTGCAGAACTTCCGAAGGGCACCGTGAAATGAATTATTGCTACGGAAAGAATCAGTCGCTCAGGCTTCTCATCGTCCTTGTAAAATGCTACCATACCTCGGCTTCAGAGTTGGTTCTTCTTTTCACGGGGGTGCTCCAGATGTGTTTCGCACACATGACGAAAATAGTTTTTACGCCCCAGTTTCCTTCCGCAGCCCAACCAGTCGCATATGACCTTGTCAGTGTCCTTGATTTTTTTCATATTGTGAACCTCGCCGAAATGCGCACGCATATCCAAGCATGAGATATCAGCACCGCAAGCCTTCGACCTCGTCTCATTCACCATCAGGCAAGGGAATATCGCCTGGCATGAGTGGGTCTGTTCATTCGCCTGTTTATTGCTTTAATATTGGGACGCACAGAAAAAAGAATCTTGGTGTACTAACCGCAGCCAGGCTGGGAGTTGCAGGAGGTGAACGTAGGGCGTAACATAGCTCGCTTTTGTCTGTGTGATTCATGTGTACTCTGATTGCAATGGAAGCGAGGAAGAATAGGCTGGTTTGATGTTTCGAACGGGAGAGGAACCGACGAGTTTTATATGAGTGTGTCCTCCAGCTCCTTTGCAGCTCCAGGGGACGGAATGGAGGAAGACGGAGAGGTGTGTAAGCATGGCGATGAGATGATGATAAGATGATGAAGTTAACCAACGCATGACTCGCCATGAGCAAGCATAATTAAAGAAGGCAGGCCACTGCCAAGGCACCCGATAGGCCACACTGGCAATGGCATAATACCCTTCAGAATTAGTAGTAAAACTCCAGGGCTGAAGAAGACAAGATGCTGGCAACATCTGTGTTGTAGAGCAAGCTGAAAATGCTAACCGCGATAGCGTATTTCTGTAAAGTACGGGTGAATGGCATCGTGAACGAGGGGAGAGCGACAATGATAAGTTATACGTGCCCGTTTAG
Organism: Leccinum truebloodii; assembly: GCA_038090755.1. NCBI lineage: Eukaryota > Fungi > Basidiomycota > Agaricomycetes > Boletales > Boletaceae > Leccinum > Leccinum truebloodii. The sequence continues at coordinate 6,084 of JBBPNF010000292.1, read as the reverse complement.
GTTGAGGGAAGAATCATTATTAACAGTTTCAATCATCCAAATTGCGCCCCTCGTTAACACACCAACTTGAAGGTGAACCCTCGATTTCCATATTCGGTGGGCTTCGAAAGCTCCGCGACTCGGAAAGTAGCGTGATAAAAGAAGACCGTATACGTAGTTCCTACAGAAAATTCCTACAGAAAATGGTCAACACCGCTGAGGGAAATTTACTGACAGACCTATTGGGATGTACGATCCTTCATATACAATCGGTAGTAGTGGCAACTCAATACCATGGGTCAGTCCTTGACAAGACGAAAGACCGTTCAGCACGAACCAAAAAAAGGAAAGGTCACGGTTTGCGTTACCGAAGCAGTACACAGACTGGTGGAAATGCTGACGTGATTATACGCTTTCTCATTGGACAAAAAAACAACGTCGTGGGTTCGCTCGCTCCTGCGCCACAATTGATTGACAGGATTAATGCCTCAGCATTTCCTCCTACAGTCGACTCCCTCCTAACCTATACCAGGGATAACACATACTCCATCATAAGGCATAGGTTTTAGATTTTCCAAACTGCTTTTTGTCGCCCTACGGTCTCTCCAATAACCCATACTCCCCATAACACATACATTTTGAGCTGTCCCGACAGGTATGCGTTAGGAGGGAGTCGACTGTAGTACTTACAGCAGGACGGCCTGAACAAATGGAGAACCTCTATTGCCGGGCAACCGATCAGAACCAACTACAGTATCTATCTCCTTCTGACGGTGCTCTCCTCAGGGCATTGAAATCTGAGACAAGACAAAATAACATTATACATATAATCTCCACGCTCACCATCATATGCAAGGAGGAAGTATATCTGATGCCGGCAAGTGTGACATGTGTCTTCTGGCAAGCCTGACCGCCGCCACTGATCATTGATATGATATCCGTTCCAGCTCCCGTTTCAGAAAGCCGCCCAATTTAAACACAGGAGGAGGTACCAATCATTAATATTCGTTCTATTGTCACCCCAAAAAGAATTTTGCGCAACCCAGTTGCATAACATCTTGCTTCTGTCGCTTCCACTTTGGTCCGGGCATCCATGTAGGTAGTTTCAAGACTTGAGAGGAACTCAGTCAGGGGACATATCATCATGCGATGGCACATACGGAAGGGAAATATTCCGAGCAAGGCAGCTCTCTTTGAATCGGCAGCCTTGGAAATTCCTTTCGTATCCTTCTCACAATAGTCGACGTAGGCGCACGAGCACCGGAGACTTTTAACCCAACACCACCTCTCCCGATCGCAACTGGCCAAAATGCCTGCAATGCGCCGCGTTCGATCGAGCCCGGCTCAAACAGATACCGCCGTTCCGTGATCGGACTCATCTGTGTGCGCTGCTTCTCGCAGTACGCACTGCTACGACCCGAGCAACCCGCCGAACAGGTTCGAGCTTCCGGGTCGGAAGTATACATACACGAACCCAGACCCGCGCGGGGTGGACAAGGTGGAGGCTTTTTTGAGCAAGGACAAGAATGAGATTATTGGTGTGGCGGTGGCCCTCGTAGTCGTGATCGCAGGCGGAATCGTATTCATGTGAGTGTCCTCGATCAATGTTAGTCTTTTTATTAACGCACGCGCCGTTGTTGCAGTTTCTGGTGGAGGAAGTACAGGGAATGAAAAAGGCGATATTCCCGCGTGGACGAGTTGAGGCCCAGGGAGGACGACGAGCCCTTGGGGTCGTACATATGAAAGTGACCGCTTGGGATACGAAATGCAGACGTCATTGTAGAAAATCCTCGGTTCACATCATGGACTCTTTGATTCATGGACAATATCTCCGCATGGAGATATACACTCAAAAGATCCGCAAGGTACATAGAGCATACAACAAGGGGGTATATAAATCATATCAATTCGTCCACAGTCATATCGCCAGGTCCAGGTAGATGCTCCAATATCTTGTGCTTGGTTGGACTCTGAGAGCACGGGCCGTTCAAACTCTGATTCGCGAGAGGCGGCCGCGAGACACGAATGAACACCGAACGGGGTTTGCTCTCGATTGGCACCACCGACGACTTGTACATCTCGATCTCGTGACGCATATCGTCGTTGGACGCTACCAACGCATCCCGTTCGCGCGTGCACATGAGCAGTTTCTGTTTGCGAAGCCTATAAGCACGCGCGAGCGACGACGAAAAGTCGTACGCACCTGCTTGGTATCAGCCAGCTCCCTCCGTATCCGGTCCACGTAAACAATTCTCTGCGCCGGATTCTGATGACCGAGTATCTCGGCATTGAACTGGCTGAGCCGCTCGGCTTCTTCCTCCGCCAAATCGTTGCGCGCCAACACTCCCTCCGTCTCGTCCAACAACTTGTAATATGCATCTTGGTATCGACACGCATCAGCCAGTTCGACGGTCAAACTATAAGGTGTGGTCAACAAAAAGAAACGACATGACCTCCTCGACGTGCAAACGTACTGCTCAATCTCTGCCTTGAGCGCCTCTTCGGCCATCTTGCTCATGGAACACTGCGTCGACATCTTCTGCGCAATGTCTCGCTCTTTCTGCAACGCTACCTTGTGCTGAGACGATTGATCGCCAAGTTGCTTTTCTAGCACGTTCACCCTGTCTTGCAGCGCATCTCGGGATCGGTGCATCTCTGCCAACGAGGCTTGCTCGCTAGCGAGACTGTTGTTCATCCGTGCGAGCTCCGTTTTCAGACTTGAGAGTTCGGCGCTCAACGCTTCGCGTCGAACGATATGACCGGCCACTTCCTCGACCAAGGCACGGTTTGCAGTCTGTTCTCGACGAGTGGCTTCCCCCAACACGTTTACTTGCGACCGCATCTCGTCTGCTAGATCGCGGTAGAAATCGTGAGCACCACCATGGTACTCGACAAGGCTCGCTAGACCTTGGTCCCGCGCAATGTCGACAGCCAGAGCTGCCAGCTCGCGTTCCCAGCCAGATAAATCGTCCTTGCGACCAGCAGTTCGATCGTGACTGTTATTTTGAATGAGTCGAGTATAGTAGGCAACTTCTTCTTCAGCGTCTCGTAGCTGATCCGATCGGAATCTGTTCTCCTCGTTGGCTTGGCGTATGAGATGAGCCAGTTCTGTCACTTGAGCCTCCGAGTTGGCGAGCTTCCGTTCCAGACGTAGCGAGCGAGATTGCAGCACGAGATGTTCCTCCCTGAGCGCATCGTGTACTTTGCAAGTCACCGTCGTGGACGCCAATCGTGCATACTCGTCGGCCACGCGACTGAGTGCCACCCTGCAGTGCTCCACCTGCATCAAAAGTTCTTCTTCCCGATCCCCGGCCTCTTCTCGATCCATCTCCGCGGCCCGTCGAGCCTCTTCTCCCTCCCTCTGTACATCGTCAAGTCGCTGCTGCAAGCATGTGGCGTCGACACGCAGCTTCCCAGCCTCCTCCTCCGCCTTCCTCCTCACCTCCTCCAACCCCGACTCAACAACCTCCCTCCGCTTTTTCTCCGCCACCAACGCCTTTTCCAACTCTACCACCCTCCGCTCTCGATCCCTCGCCTGCTCCTTCCGCTTTGTCTCCGCGCTCGACAGCGCCTTCTTAGTCTCCCCATGCTCCGCCTCGCGCTTCGCGAGCTGGTGACGCTCATGCTCACACACGCGCAACTTCGTCCGTAGCTCCTTGAGCTCGCTCTGCTCAACCACGCTCGTCCGCTTCAGCTCTTGCACGCGTGCCTCGTACGCGTCGTGTTGCTTCTTGAGCTTGTCGAACTTGTCTGCTTGTTCGGCGTTGGTACGCGTCGCGCGAGCGAGCTCGGATTTGTGCCGGTCGACTTCGGTTTGGTGCTAGGGGACCCCCGTTAGTGGTTTCTGGATTGGACGGAAAAAAAGGGGACCATACGTTCTTCTTGTCTTCCGCGTGGACTCTTTCTAGGTCATCGATGCGTTTGAGCAGTGCGGCATAGCGGTCGTCGCCTGTTTGCTTTCCGTTTGGCTTGGAGTTCCTCGAGGCGGGTCGCGTGGTAGTGGGCGGGGCAGGGTGGTCGTGGACGCCTGGTGGGTCAGAAGGGTGGGATGAGTCGAGGAGACGTTCTCTTTGCGGGTTTACTTGCCTTTGGATCGTGGGCCTTTGGTGAACTGCATATCGTTCTAACTTACTCCAACTACAACCAAACATGGAAAAACAAATCCAACGCGACAGATCACATGATTGAAATAAAAATCAGTTTATGTGCATCATTGTTTCGTGGTATGTAACATTCATAACATTCGTAACAGTCATCCAAGCTAAATAAAGAGAAGAACGAGAATGCGAGGCCAACTGTCATAACATGAGAATTAGGGGGGAAAAGAGCAGCGGAAAATTGAGGAGGTGAAAGGATCATTGTGTGTTTGTAAACATGCAAGCAGTTCGCATTGCAACGTGACGTCTCAGAAAAAGAAAGAAGTGGAAGATAAGTTGAAGGTCACGCAATAAGGAAAGCCCTGCCAGTGGTACATACTCCTCAGTCGACAGCAGTGGCCAATGAAAATTGTTTGTACCATCCAAAACACTATGCGAGTAGTCCATGATGCATGTCATAAAGGCGAGGTGGTTGTAAATTTTTTTATACCTGCGTGAAGCAATCTCTTGGAAGAAAGAAAACGTGTGACGTCGGAGAGCAAACCTCCAAGAGACAACCGCAAGAACATGAGGGTATGATGTGGATGTGTGCATGATGGATACAGAAACGATAAAGATTACCGACGCATGAGTGCAACGGGTATAACTGAGAATGACGTTCATGGTGGATCCGGGAAGATTTGTTGTACAAGATGCGCATTCAGCACAGCCGGCGATGATATGTGGCAGTGGAGAGGATAGGACAACGGTGACGTGCGGTCCTGAGTCGACATCCTTGAGATCGAGATAGGTGAAGAGCCCTGGTATTGCACCCATCACGATAACAGGGGGAACAGTGTATTACAACACGGTAAAGCGCGTGTTCTCAAGCAGACTGCTTCAGGTTCGCTTACCTAGTCCTCTCCAGCACGCACCATCCAGCACGGCCGTGCTCAGAGTCCGCCATCAAGAACACCTCGCACGTCCTTGACCTCAGCGAGGTCGGTTAGGAAGGGACACAGGTCCGTGAGTTCAGTGTCGTGGGGATCGTTAAACCACGAAGAGACAGGAACAGCATTATTAGGGTGGAAGATGTATGAAGCCGGAGAATTGTCCAAAATGATGGTATCCGCAATTGGTCGTCCTAACTGCGAAAGGTCCTGTAGAGAGCGTAAGAACAAGTTGCAGTCCTTGACAACGCTACATACCTTGACGTAATTACCCTTGTGGTTGTAACAACTCTCTCGAAACAGTCGATGGGAAACGACGTGGTGAATATCAAGTTTGTCCAAGACCGGGTCTGCATACTGTGCGGTGATTGAATTGAGTGCTGAAAATCGCAAGCTAGAAAATACTGACCTTGCTTAAGCTGGCAGTGAACACTACCACCTCATATATTTCTCCCATTTTCTTCAAAAAGCTGTCGACGCCTGGGCGTTTTATTACGTACACGTTGTGCCAATGGTATTCAATCTCTACAGGCACAACGTAATCCGCGTGCTGTATGGACTAGGAAGGGTGAGCTTGGTGTGAAAAAGAAACCTAATGGGGTATTCGTACCTTGAAGCTGCTGTGAACGAGGGTTTCATCCAAGTCTAGAACTAGACATTTGCGCCCCGCGTGATGCGGCGCAATTGGGGGTAAAAGCGGCCGCGGTATGCCGTCCTGAATGGGCGGGTAAACGGAACGCAGGATAGTCAATCGAGGTGACACCTACCGGTCCAATTGGGATACCTGCTCCCCCGTTCATTATGAGGGCATCCTCGTCGTCCTCCTCCATAGGTTCACCTTCCTCGTGTTCTGGCTCTTCGCCCTCGGCATGGCCCTCTTCATCCGTAAAGCTACCATCAGAATCTGTTGTTGTCGCATGTGACACGTCCCCGACATGGGGTTGAGGAGCAGGGGGAGACGTGGGTGATATGTCCGAATGTGGGGTGGGTTGTGGGGAGAAGATGTCCGACCCTGTTGAGCCAGGCGGCTGTACTGCACCACTCGTGACACCTTCTGTTTCTGAGATGGGCAACAACAC
>JBBPNF010000291.1:0-16468 GCA_038090755.1 Leccinum truebloodii | reverse complement strand
ACCACACATATCTGGTTTTCGAATCAACCGAGTCCGCGTCTCCGCGGTGAGGGTCATTTGGCCACGATGCTTTGCAAGATATTCATTTCGAAGTCAGGGAAGGACGCCTCTAGGAAAAGACCAGCACGGCGATTTGGTAGGTAGAACGAAGCTAGCGCATTTATGAAGCATTCGCATGGTCTATGGTCTGAAGTTAAGAGTCGTTCAACCTGGACAGCGGTCAAGACTGTTCAGTCATTTACACGACGAGTCTCTGATTACCGTCACCTCTTATGATCAAAACACGTACACCGCTGTGGTTATCGAATGTCTGTTATAGGTGGAGAACTAGGTCCGTCGGTCGAAACCAAGTGATATCGGAGCAATCGTGTAAGTCCTCGTATATCCAAGACTTACCTCGTAGCCTCTGTTCCACAGTAGTATAAAAAGAGGTCAGTCGGCTATGTTGAATGTTTTCCCGCTGGTGCCTTTTACGCTAGCGCGAGGATTATGATATACAGAAGCGGCGACAGAAGCCTGTCCTTGTCGCCGCTGGCCAGGCTCCTCTGCCATCAGCTTCGAGGATAATTTCACGGATCGAACAACTCATCAATCATCGCCGAGATGACGAGTAGAAGACAGGGGATAAAAGATTCAACTTCGTTTCTTTTCACTGCTGGTTTGATGCCAAACTGAGCATAGTACCTCCTGCACTTCCGCCGAGGAGAAATGGGGACGAGGACTTGTGCTTGCTTAACAGCTAGCCAGAGGAGATGATGCTGACGAGAACGGAAGAGTCGGAATCCTGCTCTGGCGGTGGTAAAGGGACACGACGATGAATGAAGGCAATGAGGGAGATTTGTTCGAAAGATCCGCAGTCCGTCATGTACCAAAGACGGCGAGACACTAAATTGTTGGGCTCTTGGATGTGTTTAGCATTCAACCTGTAGTACGTGAAGTAAGAGATCGAAACGATCGTTACTACTGCATGTCGAGTGCTCATATTCGCAGGCTTGGGCAGCGAGTAGGCGGTAGACTTAATACACTGAACGAACCCGATATTTTGAGGCAAGTATAGGGCACATTGTTATATAAACCCATGTCATTGAACAATACTGTTATAATTCGAGCATCTGCAAGTGTTACAATTTCCGACTCATGCATGGCCTTGGCCTCGGTCACCATTTCTCTCAGCTTTGCTTCTCCTTCGCCATTCAAAATATCAAAAGCCCATCTGTCCTCCGGAGCGGTGTCGTTGATGATGTCGGCATCCACCTCAATGAGCTTCGGCTGGAGGGTCCGAGTCTCGGTGGTGAACGTGTAAACACAAAATTGGGTTCCGAAAGAGCTGATGCCAACCAGCTTTGGCGTACGGAGGGAGCCACAGAATTCACGGAAGCAATCACGCATCTAGTGGTCGGCGAGGGCTCGTGAAGATCGGCACACTCCTTTTGCGGATATGATAAAATGGACAGTGAAATCCTGAGATTCTTTGACACGCTTGTACTGGGGTGTTACTTGGTAGTGCTGCGAAGGGGGGAAGAGCTCAAACAGGAGGGTGTTGAAGGGTCCATACCAGTCGCTCTCCTCTGTGGTGAAGCGGTCAACAAGAGAGAACTGTTCTGTTACTGCTGCGGACCAAGGCATGTCTGTGTACCGTCTGATCAGCGGAGGGGAGCACTAAGACTGAAGGAGTACGATACCTCTGAAGGTAGTGGTAGTGGTAGTGAGCAGCGTCGATCGGAGCAAGTTCAGCTGAGATATGTTATAGGGGAACAGGATCTTGGACAGATATTACCGTGCATGATGTAAGGCAAGATCCGACTCGGAGGTCCACCCTTCGTCGATGCCGATAATCCAGTTTGTCTTCCCCCAACTACGTCAGAGCATCTGCAACGCCCTCCAAGACTCTCTCCCGTATCCGTGGCGTTGCTTGAGAGGCCTATACACAACTTTGCCACATAACATGTTCATCGACCCATCGCACGTATTGGTGATTGTTATCATTTTTGGCCAGTCACTTCGCTGATAACTACATAGCTCGGAAAGTGGGATACTACATGAGACGTGATGAGAGGTCAGTACAACCGAGTTCGTCTCCCGATATCCAAAAAACCGACAACGCGCAGGACTATTGGACGTCGACTATCCGCACGCTGTCCATCAACTGCTCCAACGGTGTCTCTGCCCGGATCTGAACATTGATGAAACTGTCCGTCGCGACACGTTTATACAGCACGCGCCCCTCCAAAGCAAGTAACAGTGCACCGAACGGCTGCTTCAGTCGAACGACCAGTCGTAATGCACGCATGGCGAGATCAAACTGAGGAGCCCCGCCAGTGAAATCCTGGTCCAGAAGGGGACTGATCCAGGGGTGGATGAGCATCAAGCCGTGCATTCCGACCAAGTTGTCGTGGGTCTCAATGCGTATATCACCTAAGACGTGGGTAGTGGCATGATAGACATGAACAATCGAGTCCGATCCAGGTTTCGCTGTGATAGCGGCAAGGGATGTCAGGGAGAAAACAAGTCCAGGAAGGTGGAGTCGACCAGTGATGATCGAAAGAGGGGGAAGGTCGTGCAGTCGCTCGTACAACTGAACGGCGAGCAAGGGGTTGGGCAAGGATGATTTCAAGGCCATGACCATCTCGTCCATCTCGGCGGTCTTGATCGGCTGTGGAACATGAGGGGGCTCGATCTGGTCATAGACAGAGAGGTCGGCAGGGAGGTAGCTATTGGCACTGCTACTCGAGTTTCCAGCCTGGGTCCAGGAGAGAAGTGTGACGTTATCCGACTGGGTCAAGATGTACTCCAGAAGACGACGGACAGCTCGCGTGCCCTCGCCATATATGACCGGGAGTGAGACATCAAAGATACCGAACAGACAATATGCGGTATCTTCTACCCGCGTCGTCTCGCGACTCGAAGCCAAGTACAACTTCTCGCGCACCCTGGTCAGCCCTGGCTGAAGCGTTGCGAGGGCGTGAGTAGCAAAATTGGTTGCCTGTTCCATCTCCGAGAGTATTAGGGGTGATTCCTTGTGGTTGAACAACTCGACATCCAGGTACGGTTTCCAATCTTCCGTATAGAATTGTACGACCTTCGAGGCGACGTACTCTTGGTATGTCCATCCACGAGTGTTCCAGATACTTTTCCACAATAGGCCCTTTCTTTGCGACTTGGAGTGGACACCAAGAAGATGGACGATCGTGAGCGCCGCCCGACAATACCACTGAAACATGGCAACAACTGATTCTTGCTGAACTCCCTTGTCGCTCTGGTTGACACAGCACGTATCACTCCATCCCCACCGGTAGCGCCGAGACTGCACGAGCTTGCAGAAGTTGATGAGTTTGTTGTTCGCGGGGGATGCAGGGAGTCCATAGATTAGGGTATTCTCGACCATTTGAAACGATGGCTCGCGTGGCTGCCACCTGTGTGAGAACATCACATATTCATAGAACTTCTCCACCTCCTGCTTGATGCGTACACAGTCGAGCCAATCGGGGGTAATCATGGAAGACCGCAACTGATTGAACATGGAGGACTCCTCGAAAGCTGCCTGTTGCATTGTCTTATCATAGAGACGACCAGTGGTGGTGTCGATGAGAACATGGGGAATGACATGAGTTGTCTGTTCGACGACTTTTCGGATCAGTGGAGTGGTGTCGAGATAAAAACGCCGCATGTCTATCGCCACAAAATCAGCTCGTCTGCACAACATGAACGAGAACAACTTACCCCGAGTTTGTGGGTCAGGTGATTTCTCCATCCTCGACAGCATGGTCTCGAATGCGTCGAATGCCTCCTTGTAACGCCCTAAGCTGTGTAATACCGCATGTTTCCTTTTGTACCCCTCATAGTTCGATGGGTCGCGTTCAGTCATCTGATTGTGCAGTCAGCGCCGTCAACTCGGTATGCCGCGCGGAACAATTTATACCTGGGTGTTATTTATGAGTTCATCCTCCAACAATGCTACTCGCGCCTTGCAGCATTTCAATATAATGTCACTGATATTCGTTGGGTGAAGTGAGAGTGCAATCGAGTAGGATCCGATGGCTGCATCAGGCATCTTTGCATCCATTGCTGCATCACCCTCTTTTTCCAGTTTTTCGTTACAACGTTGTTGAAAATCTGGAGAGATCTCCAGATGAGTCTCCGAGTGGCAAATGGGATTACTCACTGAGTTCCTGCTGCCGTCGCTCGTCGAGTGTGCTTGTCTCCTTTGATAGCTCACGGTTCATCGTTTGGAAACATTCTACCGCCTCTATAAGACGATCGTCACCTTCAAGAACATTGCAGACCGCCAGATAAACACGAAACATGGGAAGTTTGAACTGAATGAAACAAATAATTATCATGCAATTCTCAAAGACCAAATCAGCCTACCTTCTTCACGCTACCTAATGCCTCACTCGCTGAGCGGCGAATGAGCACCATTCTTGCCCATCCCATCAACACACCTTCCGGAGGCGAGGGAGTGAGCAACAACACCGTGGAGTAAGCTGAAAGAGCCTCGTCATGTTTCTTGGAACTTGATGCCTCGTCTCCGATCTCCTGAAGCCTTGATATGCATCGGTGGGTAAAGTCTGATATGATAGAGACTGAATATACTACTATAGGACAAGATGCACAAGCTCACCTCTCAGCCAATCGATGACTAGTTCGTTACTCCACAGATCCTCAGTCATCGCGTTTGCAATATGCTGTGCAGCATCATATGTGCGACCGTTGGCGTACAATGTTTCGCACTCATGTTTCTTGTCGTATGCACGGAGTGCACATTCGCATGTGGCAAATTGGTTACCGACTTCCTGGACGGATAGCTCGAGCTCATGTATATTTTGCGCAATGAATACTGGAAACGAGTCAGAGAGCCGTCAGTCGTGGATGGTTCAAAAGGCACCTGGGCTTTTTTCGTGTCGATCAACGTCAGCGCGCAGTGCCCTGATGATCTGAATCGATCGATCGACTGAACCTTGAGATGCTACAAGCATGCTGCGGAATTCCTTGTCCGATTCATCGAGATGAGTGATTTTGCGATCTAAAAAACGGTTAACGAAGTGGGTTTGAAGGCGGAGAGAACGCACTTGAGGATTCATTCTGTGCACGAAGGGACTTGATTATGTCGTTGAGCCCTGTCTTTTCCTCGTTGGATGTAGCAAGCTGGTTACGTAGTTCCTTAACAGTTTTCTCGAGATTCGTTATGTCATCCTCTGGTGGAAACGAATGTCAGCGCAGCAGAGTCACATATCTAATAAACGTACTTTGACGTGAGTCCCGTGCGCGTAGGGACTGGACCGTGTCTTCAAGATCGTTTTTTTCGACCTTCAAGCACCGGATTTCTTGCTCCGAGCGGACCAGGAGCTGCCAAGGAGAAATTGATAAGGACGTGATCTTATACGAGTAGCATTACTCACATTGTTGCGGTAGGGTGAGGGAAGGATGTCATAGAGATTCCGCAACGTGATCTTGTTGCCTCCTGCGGTCGCAATGTCGTAGCTGGGCGAGATGGCCATGGACAATATGCCATGGGAGTGGTGGATGACATCCCCGATTTGTTGATGTGTCTTGGTGTCCCATAGTGAGAGCGACGAATTAGCAGAGGCTGCGATGATTGTGTCGTTGCGCGCTAGTGCGATACAGGTTGGTTCGTTGTCGCTGTGAATGCGCCATTTCGCGAGCGTTTCTTTGGTGGACACGTCGAGACAGTGAATGTCGCCGTCTTCGGACAAGGCAAAGAGGCGGTTGGAGTCGTTGGCCCAGGCGAGGGATTCGTTGTAACTGGAGTTGACTTGAATTGGAAAATCTGCAGCGAGGGTGACATAGCTGCCGTCGTAGATGCGAAGGTGCCACCACGTGGCAGTAGCGATGCGTCGTCCGTCGGGAGAGAACTTTACTGCAGCCACCCAGCCGTCGTGTTTGAATGGACCTTGGAGTCGCTCACCATCGGAAAACGACCAGACACTGAGCGTATTGTCATGTGATCCTGTTGCGATTTCCATTCCATCTGCTGAAACGTCCACCGCATTCACCGCTGAGCCGTGTGCTTGGAATTGTGTCACCTTTTCACGGTTTGTCGCATCCCAGACGCTCACTTGACCACTCCCCGCCGTCCCACAGACGATCCACCTGCCATCTAGTTGTGTGACTGCCAGGTCAAAAATGAAACTCCCAGCGTCCATTGGCTCCCCCACCTCCTTGCCATCCTCCACTCGCCATTGTCGAATCTTCCCTGCATATCCTGCGCTCACGACATGCTTCCCATCAGCAAGAAAAGCGACCGAAAATATAAGATCTTGAGCAACGATTTCGATTGGATTCGCGTCAGTTGCGACATTGGAGGAGGAGCTTTCTCCATTCGATTCCTGAGCATCCGTCAGTAACTCTCTCTTTCGTTGGTCGCCGATGTTTGCACCTGCTGACCACCGTACAACTTGAAGGAAAGTGGGCTGTCCGCCCTACTCGGCTCTGTTGCTCTCATCAGCGCCGTTCATCGATGGCCTTGCCAACGTAGTACTACTCACGATTCCTCTCCCTTGAGCGCGACTTGGAAGACATACCTGGGTAGAAAGAGAATGTTTTGTCGTTCACTCACAGCACACCTTTATCGCCTGGCATACACGTGCACGCCCATCCACTCTCACGCAGGTACCCTGTGACCTGGGCGCTTGATTTCATTTATCTAATCAAGATACCCCACCTATCAGTCGAGATCCTGAGGACGGTTTCTCTCATCTCGTTTCAACATTATCATCAGATCTCCTCCATGAAGCCATGCTTCGGTGTCACTGTCTGATTGTTGTTTCGCAGAACAGTAGGCTAGCAACGTGATTTCAGACCAACTTTGACTGGCGCAAATCTTTGCTATCATACCTACCCGTTGGTCCTCCGATTATATGCTCTAAATGTACTAACCCCTGAACACCAGCAGATGTGCGCTGACCCAGCACACATTTTCACCCACCTTGATTATGATCGAACCACCGGTGTGAGGCATATTCAACATTCGAGAGGACACAACGCGAAAGAAGTGAGAAACGATGGGTGATGCAGAACATGGTGCGAAAGGGGCAAATGCATCTGAGCACTCTCTAGGCACGTCCTTGAAAACTCATCTCATATGATCATTGACAATATTAATGAACAATCATGTCTACGTTCCCGTGTTTGTACGGAGTATAGTTCGAAACAAACTTACCCATCTCACAGCACAACATATCAGCTCGCACGTATCCCGTATTGTCCACCCTCTCTCAGACGAGGCCAAATTCTCGATCGATGCTCTCTGATATGGGACTCGTGTCAGTCCCAGTACTGACTGGTTCGAATGCCCTGGTCTCTTTAATAGTGGCCGGTCACACCCGCAGTGCACGCACGAACTCATTCATGAAAACTTCAGCAGATTATATGCGCGGTCAGCAGACCATCAATCTCTAATGAAGCTCATATCAGCGACAGTGATCACTCACGCCATCCTCACAGGCAACATATAAGCACTTGCCTTCTTCAACGAATTCGGGATATTATGCGTGGGGCGCAGAATGGAAAGTTGTACCACACAAGACGATTCCGCGACCATCAGAGATCACGAACGGATCGCCCGTCGTTCACATACTACCCATGCTCCGAAGGAGTTGACCTCTCCTCTTTTCTATCAAGGGACAGTTTACCCTATGGCGGCATCGAGCCAATATCGAGTAGGAACAACAGGGTGCAGAAGTTGTTGCCACAATTTGTGTCCGGTTCGTTCAACTCTGGTTGGGAATACTCATCATCAAGCCTTGTATATGCTCTTCGTCTAATCATCTTACATGCGATCCCGGTCCCCACTGATCCTGGCGCATCTCCGATCTCCCTACGCACTGCGAAAGTATGGCCTTCCGCTGTTTTTCCCTAGGGTTTCGATCGGATCGCGTCGTACACCGTATTTTTCCGAGTATAATTCAGTCAATCAGTCTCGTCTTAGACTTCCTAATCTTTCTCTCCCTGTAAGGCGTGTTTTGAAAATGGCGTCTGCTGAGAGTGGGCGGGTGGATCACTCACGCGCAGAGCTTTGATCTAATTAGGCCAAGGCGTTCAAGACGAGCATCGAAGAAGAGAGATCCATTTAAGGATGTAGCAAAGATGAGATCCTCTTTAACGCCTCAAGCTAACGCCCCCTGCATCCTCCGCAACCGTCTTCGCAGCCGCCACCCCTGCCACCCAATCTCTCTTGTCCACCCTCGCCCTCCATCGATGCCGATAATTCAGTTTGTCTTGCCCCGGCTGCATCAGAGCATCTGCAGTACCCTCCAAGACTCTCTCCTCCCGTGTCCGTGCGCACGCGAAGACACCTGCCAGTGCCGGAGACACCACTCTAGCACACGCTCTACACGAGCTTTCAGCGCATACGCCTCGTCCGCGTCGTAAAATGCCATCGCGTTGGGAAACGACAGCCAAGGCGTACAATACGAGCACCTTGTGCAGCCCCTCTTTGCACGCGCGCAACTTTGTCTGGCGGTCGGAGTCGCGCATCATCCCTTCAAGTTCCACCTTTTCTAACACATCTATAAACGGAACGACGGACGACACAGTGTCAAGCTTCACGCGTATCGCATTGGTGTACAGATCCAGTATCTCATGCAGCGCGATCGGATCTGACCACTGGATCAGACATTTCTTAAACAGCAGTCAGTCGGACAAGAGGAGATCCCTGGCATGCGTGTCCATGAAATCGGTTAGCTGGCTCAACCGGGTCTGCGTGGCGGCACGCAAGGGCGGGCGGATATAGGCACGTACTTCAAGAAGCGCCTGCGTAGAGGCCCTGAGCGGGAGAGCCTGCGACACGTTCTCCATCCAGTGTCCTGGAGGATCGAAGACGGCACAGGCGAGAGGAGGCCCGGGAGTCGCGAGCGCTCGGCTGAGTGTTGGTATGTCTTCCTTGTACAACGTGGTGACGAAACCACCAGGTTGGCCGTGCAATCCATAACGTCCTGCTCGCCCGGCGATTTGCTTTATTTGAGATATTTACAGCGGTCGCCTCTCTTGACAGTCAAACTTAGCAAGGGTTTCGAACACGACTCGTTTGATCTTTCTGCAAAACACAGCACATGAGTGACGGGACCGTGTGGGTCTCATTCAGAACGTGCGTACAGGTTGAGTCCCATTCCGACTGCGTCACTAGCGACGATAACATCGTAACCGCTCTGGGGGTCGTCGAAAGAGCGCAGCCTGCTCGGATCGAATATTGGGTGGCAGTCTCCCATAGGCGACTGCACAGCGAAGACCAGTTCTCTCCTCGATCTTGCCCTTGACCGCGAATATCCTATCGCGCGAGAAGACGACCAGACAGTCTCCCTTTTGGATCTGCGACAAGTCACCATCCAAAGACGACTCTTGAAAGCTTGAACCTCCAAAGGCGTGAGACTTGCATATCGGTTGACAATCAGCTCGTCCCATATGTCCTTGAATGTCTTGAACGCTGTGAACCGCTATCTCCTCGCCGGAGATGGAGCTCGCGTGCAGACAGACCCAGAACAGCGCTTGTCCATGCAGAACCACGCTCGGAATCTGCAATCATCTGTATCTCGTCCACCACTGCCCCGGCCAGGGACTTGTCGAAGCTGGCCATCTCCACCCTCGAGCTCATACGATCCGAAACTCCTCTCCCGTCCGCGTTTCCGGACGTACTTGGCATGACCCTCCTTCCGAACGGTGGGCCGGGATCCGGTCTGGTTCACAATGTTCATGTGTCGGGCTTCGACCCGGGTTCAGGATCCATCCCGAGAGGGACGATCTATCATCTGTTCAGCCGCTCCCAGATCTCGTGTGCGAGGTTGGGGTGGCATACGGCAGAGATATGGCTTTTGAAGCCATTTTCTACGAGCGGAGAATGAGTCGGCAGGCAGAGAAGGCGAGGAAGGAGAAGAGGGGGAAGGGAAGTAACACATCTGGTCAGGATGTCCGGGGAGTCGCTGCAGGCAAAGATAAAAACCCGAACGAGTGAGCAGCTTCATGAACTTGAAAGCCATACTTATCGATAATGTCAGAGACGAAGTGTGGCATCCGGATAATAAGATGGTCTCTCTGAGAGCGTGTCGATGGAGTCCCGCGTTTCTTGCGCGCCCATCACATCGCACGCATGTACGCATAGCCTGTACTAATTGTGCAAACCAGGCCAAGGCTTGGGACGATACGCTGCTCTGGCGACACAAGGTGCGTTGACTGACTCAGGAAGTCAAG
Organism: Leccinum truebloodii; assembly: GCA_038090755.1. Taxonomy (NCBI): domain Eukaryota; kingdom Fungi; phylum Basidiomycota; class Agaricomycetes; order Boletales; family Boletaceae; genus Leccinum; species Leccinum truebloodii. The sequence goes on along the minus strand of JBBPNF010000291.1, from coordinate 6,265 downwards.
ACAACTGTTGGTCTACCCGGGGGTCCTGACAACCAGACAGCTTCGCCAGAGAATTAACGATATACAGCGCTGCTTCCTTCGGGTGACTAGTCTAGTACCTTGCGCTCTTATCGACCCTCGACTGATTCACGCCAGGAAGCTACCAACAGCTCAACTGTGGTGGCGGTGAAGCAGGACCACGTACAGGAACCTTGCAAAGCACGGTCACCTTCACGAGAGTTGAGGCCTTGAGAGGCCTATACACAACTTTGCTGCATGAAACGTTTCATCGACCCACCGCGCGTGTTCGGGATTGTTATAATTTTAGGCCAGTCACTTCGCTGAAAAATAGCTCCGAAAGTGGGATACTACATGAGAGGTGGATACAACCCAGTTCGTCTCCCGATATCCAAAAAACCGACATCGCAGGACTATTGGACGTCGACTATCCGCACGCTGTCCATCAACTGCTCCAACGGTGTCTCTGCCCGGATCTGAACATTGATAAAACTGTCCGTCGCAACACGTTTATACAGCACGCGCCCCCCCGAAGCAAGTAACAGCGCACCGAACGGCTGCTTTAGTCGAACGACCAGCCGTAATGCACGCATGGCTAGATCAAACTGAGCAGCCCCACCGAAGAAATCCCTGTCCAGAAGGGGACTGATCCAGGGGTGGATGAGGACCAAGCCGTGCATTCCGATCAAGTCGTCGTTGGTCTCAATGCGTATGTCACCGAGGACGGGCGTAGTGGCATGATAAACGTGAACGATCGACTCGGATCCGGGCTCCGCTGGGATAGCGGCGGGATGTCAGGGAGAAAACAAATCCAGGAAGGCGGAGTCGACCAGTCATGATCGAAAGAGGGGGAAGGTCGTGCAGCCGCTCGTACAGCTGAACGGCGAGCAAGGGGTCAGGCAAGGATGACTGCAAGGCCCTGGTCATTCTGTCCATCTCGGCGGTCTCGATCATCTGCGGAACGTGAGGAGGCTCGATCTGGTCATAGACAGTGAGGTCGGCAGGGAGGTAGCTATTGGCACTACTACTCGAGTTTCCAGCCCGAGTCCAGGAGAGAAGTGTGACGTTGTCCGATTGAGTCAAGATGTACTCCAGAAGACGACGGACTGCTCGCGTGCCCTCGCCATATATGACCGGGAGTGAGACATCAAAGATACCGAACAGACAATATGCGATATCTTCTACCCGCGTCGTCTCGCGATTCGAAGCCAAGTACAACTTCTCGCGCACCCTAGTCAGCCCTGGCTGAAGTGTTGCGAGGGCGTGAGTAGCAAAATTAGTTGCCTGTTCCATCTCGGAGAGTATTAGGGGTGATTCCTTGTGATTGAACATGTCGAGATCAAGGTATGGCTTCCAATCTTCCGTGTAGAATTGTACGACCTTCGACGCGACGTACTCTTGGTATGTCCATCCACGAGTGTTCCAGATGCTTTTCCACAAAAAACCCTTTCTTTGCGATTTGGAGTGAACACCCAGAAGATGGACGATCGTGAGCGCCGCACGAGAATACCACTGAAACATGGCAACAACTGATTCTTGCTGAACTCCCTTGTCGCTCTGGTTGACACAGCACGTATCACTCCATCCCCACCGGTAGCGCCGAGACTGCACAAGCTTGCAAAAGTTGATGAGTTTGTTGTTCGCAGGGGATGCAGGGAGTCCATAGATCAGGGTATTCTCGACCATTTGAAACGATGGCTCGCGTGGCTGCCACCTGTGTGAGAACATTACATATTCATAGAATTTCTCCACCTCCTGCTTGATGCGTACACAGTCGAGCCGATCGGGGGTAATCATGGAAGACCGCAACTCATTGAACATGGAGCAGTCCTCAAAAGCTGCCTGTTGCATTGTCTTATCATTGAGACGACCAGTGGTGGTATCGATGAGAACATGGGGAATGAGACGGGTTGTCTGTTCGACGACTTTTCGGATCAGTGGAGTGGTGTCGAGATAACAACGCCGCATGTCTATCGCAACAAAATCGGCTCGTCTGCGCAACATGAATGAGAACAACTTACCCCGAGTTTGTGGGTCAGGTGATTTCTCCATTGTCGACAACATCGTCTCGAATGCCTTAAATGCCTCCTTGTAACGCCCTACGTCATGTAGTACCGCATGTTTCCTTTTGTACCTGTCGTAGCTCGATGGGTCGTGTTCAGTGATCTGATTGTGCAGTCAGCGCCGTCAACTCGGGATGCCGCGGGGATAAATTTATACCTGGGTGGCATTTATGAGTTCATCCTCCAACAATCCTACTTGCGCCTTGCAGTTGTTGCGGTAGGGTGAGGGAAGGATGTCACAAAGATTCCGCAGCGTGATTGCCTTGTCTCCAGCGGTCGCAATGTCGGAGCTTGGCGAGATGGCCATGGACTTGATGTTGTGGGAGTGGTGGATGACGCTACCGATTTGTTGAAGTGTCGTAGTGTCCCAGAGTGAGACCGACGAATTAGTGGAGGCTGCGATGACTGTGTCGTTGCATGCCAGTGCGATACAACCTGGTTCGTTGTCGCTGTGAATGCGCCATTTCGCGAGCGTGTTCTTGGCAGACACGTCGAGAGAGTGAATGTCGCCGTCTTTGGACAAGGCAAAGAGGCGGTTGGAGTCGCTGGCCCAGGCGAGGGGTTCGTACTCAGCGGCGAAGATTGAAAAGTTTGCGAGGACGTTGCTGCCGTCGTAGATACGAACAGAGTCTCGATTCCGCGTGGTAGTAGCGATGCGTCGACCGTCGGGAGAGAACTTGACTGCAGCCACAGACCAGCCGTGTTTGAATGGGCCAAGGAGTCTCTCGCCATCGGAGAACCACCAGACACTGAGCGTCTTGTCCCACGATCCAGTCGCGATTTTCGTCCCATCTGCTGAAACGTCCACCGCATGCACCCAACTGTTGTGTGCTTTGAACTTGACCACTTTTTCGTGGTTTGTCGAATCCCAGACGCTCACTTGACCACTCCCCGTTCCAGCCACGATCCACCTGCCATCTTGTGTGGCTGCCAGGTCCTGAATATAACTCCCAGCGTCCATTGGCTCCCCCACCTCCTTGCCATCCTTCACTCGCCATTGTTGAATCTTCCTTCCCGCGCTCACGACATGCTTCCCATTAGCAAGAAAAGCGACCGAGTTTATCACATTTTGAGCAATGATTTCGATTAGATTCGCGTCAGTTGCGACATTGGAGGAGGAGCTTTTTCCATTCGATTCCTGAACTTTCGTCAATAAATCTCTTTCGTTGGTCGCCAATGTTTGCACCTGCTGACCACCGTCCAAGGGAAGTGGGCTGCCTGCCCTACTCGGCTCTGTTGCTCTCGTCAGCGCCGTTCATCGATGACCTTGCCTACTCACTACTCACCATTCCACGTCCATGGGAGCAACTTGTCAAACATACTGGGTCAGGTTCAAAGAGAATGTCTTGTCGTTCACTCACAACACGCCTTTATCACCTGGCATACACGTGCACGCTCATCTACTCTCACGCAGGTACCCTGTGCCCTGGGCGCTCGCTTCCATTGATATCTCACTTGCCTTTCTGCGTGCACAACATCGCTATCGTTGTATCTAATCAAGATACCCCACCTATCAGTCGAGGATTCTGAGGACGGTTTCTCTTCTCGTTTCGACATTTTCATCAGATCTTCTCCATGAAGCCATGCTTCGGCGTCACTATCTGATTGTTGTTTCGCAGAACAGTGGGCTAGCAACGTGATTTCAGACCAACTTTGACTGGCGCAAATCTTCCCTTTCATACCCACCCGTTGGTCCTCCTCCGATCATGTGCTCTAAATGTACTAACGCTTGAACACCAGGAACACGTCGCTTCCTCAGACACACGCTGACCTAGCACCCATTTTCACATACCTTGTCAATTGTGATCGAACCACCGGCGTGAGGCACATTCGACATTCAAGAGGACACAGCGCGAAAGGAGTGAGAAACAATGGGTGATGCAGAACCTGGTGCGAAAGGAGCAGATGCATCTGAGTGCTCTATAGGCACGTCCTTGAAAACACATCTCATAGTACTAACCCCTGAACACCAGTAGACACGCGCTGACCCAGCACACATTTTCACCCACCTTGATTATGATCGAACGACCGGTGTGAGGCATACTCGACATTCAAGAGGACACAACGCGAACAAAGTGAGAAACAATGGGTGATGCAGAACATGGTGCGAAAGGGGCAGATGCATCTGAGCGTTCTCTAGGCACGTCGTTGACGACACATCTCATTGACAATAATCATGTATGCGTTCCCGTGTTTGTACGGAGTATAGTTCGTTACAAACTTACCCATCTCACAGCACAACATACGTATCCCGTGTAGTCCTCCCTCTCCCGGACGAGGCCAATTCTAGATCGATGCTCTCTGATATGGCACTCGTGTCAGCCCAGTACTGACTAGCTCGGATGCCCTGGTCTCCTTATTACTGGACGGTCAGACCCGCAGTGCACGAACTCATTCACAAATGGTATAAATTCGGCAGATTATATGCGCGGTCAGCAGACCATTAATCATTCTTATCTCTAATGCAGCTCATATCAACGATAGCGATCACTCACGCCAGCCACCCGTCTGTATGGCTCCCGTCCCGCGAGGTAAGCAAAAGCGCACCGAAGGGCTGCCTCAGCCGAAAGACGAGCCTCCTTGCGCGAGTCGCTAGATCAAATTCGATAGAGTCGTCCAAGAAATCCGCATCCAGTAGAGGAGTGATCCAGGGATGGATGAGAACTAAACGTTTCGTCATCGAGAGGTCATGCCAAGAACGGGCGTCGTGGCAGGATAAACAGGAGTGCTCGAGTTGGAGTCATGTCCGGGTTCCAAAACGCGAATGGGATCAGTGACAGTCTCCTTTTTGGATTCCAAAGACGACTCTTGAAGCTTGAACCTCCAAAGGCGTGAGACGTTCATATCGATTGACGATCAGCTCGTCCCCTGTATCCTTGAGGATGTCTCGAATGATAGGCACCGCCGTTTCCTCGCCACAAAGATGGATCTCGCGTGCAGACAGAACCAGAACAGCGCTTGTCCATGCAGAACCACGCTCGGGATCTGCAATTATCTGTATCTCGTCCACCACGGCCACGGCCAGGGACTTGTCGAAACTGGCCATCTCCACCGTCGAGCTCATATGATCCGAAGCTCCTCTCCCGTGCGTAGGTTGCACTGCCGGACGTACTTGGCATGAGCCTCCTTCCGAACGGTCGGCCGGGATCCGGTCTGGTTCACAACGTTCATGTGTCGGGCTTCGACCCGGGTTCAGGATCCATCCCGAGGGCGACGATCTATCCTCTGTTCAACTGCTCTCAGATCTCGTGTGCGAGAAGCTGGAGGGGGCCGGCGTAGAGGTCCGGACTCGACGCTGCGAGGGCGCGCAGTGCCATGTGTGTCTTTTCGCTGCTTGTAGGGCCGACGTGCATGATAAACTTGCGCTTCATCGCTCGCGCTTTCCCGACGAGGTCGGCGGGGAAGGAAAGATCGACGACGCGGTGGAGGCGGGCGATCATAATCAAGGGTGGATTGATAGAAGGGAAACTCGGAGGCGCAAGGTGAAGAGTTCATTCCAACGAGACGCGAGGTATCATTGGTCATGATAAATAACGCCGGGGGTGTGCCCTCTCCACGAATGAAAAATTTGTGTGAAAACCAGCATACTTGACTTGCGGACAAGACATGCGTGTTCTTCGCATCGCCTACAATATCACGAGCAAAGGGGTCAAGGTAACAACTCACTGCGATCACTCGAGAATAGTATTGGCGGTGGGTTTTTCATTGAACGGGGTATCCTGGAAGCATCTATAGGCAGCCAGGGCGTGTGATGGTTTTATCCTTGATTTACGGTCAGGACACAAAATTGACCGACGTATCTCCGGCATCAATCCGCCCGTCATTGTTGGATTATTTTTGCTCCAGCGCAGTAAAGGGGCTGGAAGGACAATTCTATCGACACCGTAATTCCGTCTTTCGTGAGCCTGTCTTTTTCAGCAATGCGTGACTCTGACCGTTGAGTCGTCTTTCCCGCCATAGGAACACGCCAGCAATCGCTGCGGCCGGACCGGACGTGATTGTCGCAACGCCATGCCATACAAGGACCCCGACGAAGTTGAGTACCCCATCGGCCATCCAAAATGTGGCGAGCATCATCGAGCTCATGGCGAAAGTGATGTCCCACTTGATGAACTCGTGCGCGCCGTCTGACAAGGAAACCGTTGCCGAATTGATCACGTTTGCAGGGCTTCGATGTCAGAGAAGACAGGCCAGACGCAGACAGC
>JBBPNF010000290.1:0-16516 GCA_038090755.1 Leccinum truebloodii | reverse complement strand
AAGTTTGCTCTTGCACATGGACAAAGTGACGCACCCCGAACCCAAATTGAGCGATAGGGTAATATCAATACAGATGCGCTAACGCACGAGACAAGACGGCATGAGGGAAAATGCAACGGTATCCCATTTACCACTTACACAATAAAGAAGAACAGGGATCCGATGAGTGCGGCCATCCTGCTTATCATCAATCCGAATAATGCGATTGTTTGTAAAGCCGAGGTATAGCTGACTGGATCGTCAACTCGTGGCAGAGGACTGGATAGGAAAGTCATACTAGAACATGGTAAGAAAGTCCTTTGTGCCAGGTGCAAGAACGTGAAGTGGGCTATAAAAGCCAGACAGATACCTTTAAAGATATGAAATCAGGCATAAGATTAAACTTGCCGAATGGTAGGGGACGAACATAACAAGAAGCTCATAGAGGCCCCTGGAAACTCTTTAACACGCACTTTCAAGCTGAACGAGAAAGAAAGGACGGACCAACACCAGGTCGCACAGCCGACGAGTATCTGGTATGGGATGGGCCGATCTCGAGGAAAGTCGAGCATGACGAAGATCAGCACCGGGAAAGTCAAGGCAGGAGTGAGCTACCTGGATGTCAGCGCGCATCGGGGAGAGCAAGTGGAGCCACTGACGCCCCATAGCCATATTTTGTCTAAGATGGTTATTGGACTGGCAATGGTAACGGCGCCGAGAATCCAGTTTACAACAAGGAAGATAGAGGACCACAATACGAGCGACTGGAAGCAGTTGGAGTTGCCTTTTGCAGATGAAGGGGAGAGAGGAATACCTTTCTAGTGAACCAATGTTCTTTGTGAAATCTCGCTTCGGTCCTGTCGTCAAGAAAGCGAGCAAAGAAGAATTTGTAAATGGCGGGCCATACTTCCCAGCGGAGGGACCAGAGCAGACTGCTGAGGAGATGATTGTCGTCTGGCGTTGGGGTCGTGTCTCGACCGAGACTAGAGCCCACCTGAACGTGACCAGTGTCGGAGGACCCTGATTGGCCGTCTTCAGAGGGCCCAAGGGAGGACAGATCCTCTGACCAGTCTCTGTCTATAACGATCTCGTCGACTTCGTCACCCTCGACATCGGCGTTCGCTTGCCTGCGAGCGTGACTACTTCCGAGTGATCCACCCGCTATCGCTGATGAGTCGGAGGGGGTGTCGGCGCCGATTCGCTTAATGAAGCGAGCCCAATGGAGTTTGAGTCCAGCGAACCCTGCGGTCTTTTTGTTTCCGCGGTAAGAGGTGCCGGGCGGTCCCGCGAGTACGACGGGCACCGGGAGGTGGAGGAAGTCGTGGTGAAGGTCAGAGGAGAGGGAAGGAACATTGAGAAGGGGAGGCATTTGCTGTGAGGAAAGTTAGGAAGCTTCATCATTTTTAAGTAAGTAGACGTTAAGAAACTCGGGCGGACGATCGCGACCGTCGGCGCTAATGCTGGGAGGTTTCCTTCTTTAGCATGACACCCGGCCGAATCTCGGCTTGCACTTTCGCGCCTAGTCGGAGTTTGAATCACCCAGCCATCGCACCTTGTCCTCCTTGTTTCCTTCGTCATACTCTTCCTCCAGCCTTGTAGTTACACATACCCCATCAAGGTACGCAAAAATACCTCTCGCATAGCACTACAGAGTGACAAGCACCTCTGTAGATTTTTTGTACCCCATTTTGCCCTCAGCGCCTATGGCAGTACAGATCACCCTCAAGAGTGGGGACAAGGTCAAAGTAAACGGTAAAAATCAGCTCAACCTCTCTTCCGTCTCCTCTCACACATAGGAACGCATTCCTGCAGATCACGTGTACTGTTCTCCTCCCTGGTCCGTCAGGGACGGTACCCCTTACTCCGTAGCACGCATCATGGAATTTCTCCCCCCGGAAGGTATTACCAAAGGTAAAGGAAAGGGAAAAGAAACCTATACCCGTGTTCGACTCGCGTGGTACTACCGTCCAAGCGACGTCAGCGATCGCCCCGTCGCCGATTCCCGCCTCCTCTTAGCCGCCATATATTCAGAAGTGTGCGACATCAACCAACTCCGGTCGAAATGTTTTGTCTCACACAGGGATAAAATAACCGACCTCGCTGGCTGGAAGAAGCGTCCAGACAGATTTTATTTCAATCGTCTGTTCGACCCTTACATCAAGAAGGAATTCGAAGTCATCCAAGCAACCGATGTCCGAAATTGTAAGTGCCTTACAAAGTCACGTGTTCTATTCACCCTCCTCCGCAGTGCCCGATCACATACGCCAGGTCTTGCTCTCCAGATACGAATATGTCGTCACGGAGAAGGACGTCGTTCCAGACCTTACAGATGCCCTTCGTCTATGCGCTACATGCAGTCAGTGGTGCGCAAAGTATGTGGACACCTCGCTTCCTCCCGCACGGATCATATTGACTCCGCGCATTAATAAAGTCCCGATACGGTGGGATGTGATAGATGCAAAAACTTCTTTCACATGGGCTGCGTTCAGCCACCTCTCCTTGCCAAGCCGTCGCGTGGTTACGGCTGGACGTGCGCCCCCTGTTCCAAACGCCACGAAGAAGAGGTCGACAGCCACGAGGTTCGCCACCCGACCCCGGCTACTAAACCAAAGTCAAATGCCCCCGCACCTCGCGGGCGTGGCAGACCGCGAAAGGATCGAACTCTGGCAGAAAAGGAAGAAAGCATAGACATCAAATACTTCAAGATGTGGCCTTTCCGGTATTTTGGGTAAGTGACCCTTTCGGGCTTTCATTCCCCCCTATGTGAAGGCGTGGCTAACGGCATTCCGGCAACCACACCCAAGTCAATACACCGTGGCGGAGGACACTCTCGGTACGTGGGAAATTTCCTTTGATGGCCAAGGTTATATATGGTTCGTAGATCCCGACGACCTCATTTTCCCTCGTGCCGCAACCCGTGTCGGTCCCAAGTACCAGGCTGTGATCCCTCCTCTTAGCTCCCGGCCCTCATCGTCATCCCCTGACGATGTGCCGTCACCCAAACACGCCTCGGAGGGAGATCAGAGAGGAGGCTCCAATACCATAGAAGTGCTCAGTCTCATCAACAATCTGTCAGATGAGGAGGGTGCGTATTTTTGGAACATGCCGTCAGATAATTCCGACTGAACGCCGTTCAGTTGCAGAACGTAAGCGAACTGGTACCCTTCTCGCTTCTTTCCACTGATCGTTCTGTGCGTAAAGTGGAGGAATGGAAGTCTATACTGACCAGGAGGGCTGAGGATCTGCACAGCATCGATTGGATTATGGAATCATTACGCCGTTTCTCTCATGCACACTTGATGAATAGGGGGTGGTCCACTGTGGATATGAGCGTCCCCACTCGTGTCGAGAAGGTAACATTTATACAGCCACTTATGTTGGTTCACTCTGATTGATCCTCGTAGTGGAAGAAGGTGGAAACCAGATATACCGACAAAGAATGGACGGCGGAAGAGGTCGCTGTCTTTGAGGACGGCATTCTTCATCATGGTCCAGAACTCCGAGCGGTGCGCGACGAGGTAGGTACGCGAACCGTACCAGAGGTCGTGCGATTCTACGGCCACTGGAAAAAGTACGTCTCCAAGTTTATGATATTATTCTATGTCTTTTATGTTTGATGTCAGCTCCAGGCTGAAGGAGGAGAATATACACGCCCGCCAACGTGCCGCGATCGCCAAAGAAGACGAGGGAGAGGCACGGACCGTAGAGGTGCCCATGTCCGACGACGAAGGATCCATCATTCGTGGGTCAAACAAGGCAAACGGTGGCTGCGGCGCCTGTCGATCCCGCGAATCCGACACCTGGTGGCGAGCTCCCAAGGGTCTCGCCAGCGACATCCTTTGCGATAATTGTGGTACGAACTGGCGAAAGTATGCCGACTTGAACGTTCGACCCGTACGCGAGGAGATCTATCCACAGGGGAGAAAGAGTGGAGAGAAACGCGAAGGCACGCCGTTGAGCGCTCCAAGCGCCAAGCGACTCAGGGTATGGCTTTGTCGGCCGTCACTTGTTGTGCTAGTTTACGAATTCCGACAGACCTCTGTAATGACGAACGGCACTCCTCCGCCCCTCACGCCCTCTACACCTCAGTTGCGTTGTCTGGCGTGCCAAAAGAGTGGACCCATGGGTCGAATTCTCAAGTGCAGCCATTGTCATTTCCGAGTACATGCGGGTAAAGTATCGCTGGTTTGGATGAATAGTGACACTAATCCATCTACCAAGGAGCATGCGGCGTCTCTGTGGACGAGCACACCGTCGAACCATGGTTATGTGATCTGTGCGCCAACCAGAAGACAGAGGAAGCGTCCCTGGTAAATATTTCTTTGATTTTTCTTCTTCTAGTCCTCATCTTACCCCGCGTCTGCAGAACACCGATTGCGTCCTCTGTCCACGCAAAAAGTCAAAGTCGTCGACAAAGGATGCAGACTCGTTTCTGCGTGCTGTGAAACCCACCGAAGGCCAAGCATGGGTCCACGTTCTGTGTGCCGTGTTCTCTCCCGAGGTCACGTTTTCCGATGTTGTGCATCTACGGTTGGTAGAAGGTATCAATACCATTCCTCGTGCCCGTTGGTCGGCAGTACGTACTTTGCCCTACCAGACGTACATACCGGTGATGTTTACATGCTTGCAGCGATGCACCCTGTGTGGTGAGGCGGGCGGCGCTGTCATTCGATGCAGTGATTGCGTTCGAGAATACCACGTCTCTTGCGCTTGGCGACACGGTCACCGGTTTGGTTTCGAGCTTCAACCTGTAAGCATTCCCTCGTTCTCTTCGCCCGCCCAAGTTCATAGCTCTTCCATCCAGGTCCGGAGTCACCGTCGTGACGCCATCACAACCACGTTCAAAGGCGATACGGGCAGCATGGCACCTGTTGTTTGTTGTCAAGAACGGGACGCGAGCAAGCGCGTGTTGTTTGACTTGTGTGAGACGGACGAGACTGGCGAGGTGATTGATGGTCCCATGGTTTTTTCATGCTTGGAGACGTACTGACTTTGTACCTTTTTCACTCCCTCGCTGCAATTTTATTTTCATTTCACCTAGACCGCGCTCCAAGCGTACTGTCGAACGTACAAACGCGCGCCCGTCACCCAAGCCCACGCGCTCCTCCGCAAAGCCCGGAGACTAGACAGCATCTTGTACCCGCACCGCGATCGCGATCGCGACCGTGACCGTGACCGCGACCGCCTAGACACGCTACTCGATGGTGTGGGTGCCTCCGCCTCCGTATCTGCCTCTGCCTCTGCCTCTGCCTCCGTCTCCGCCTCGGCCGCTGCCACCCCCGCTTCCGCTTCCGAGCCAGACCACCAATGCGACAAGTGTACGACACGGTACTCTCCCTGCTTTTATCGGCATGGGTACTTCACTGATCGGTGGCACTGTCACAAGTGTCATTGGGCGATGACAGTGAACGGCGGCGGCAGCGGTGGCGGTGGCGGTGGCGGGCAGCAGCTGCAGGTCAACGGACACGACAAGCATGACGATCAGCGTCACGACGATGACGACGACGATGGCGACGACGCAAGCAGCGTCGATGGCAATAGCGATGGTAGCAATAGCAGCAGCAGGGTTAACGGGGTGATAGCGGGGACGATGAGCTCTGATGGGTCGGTGGAGTGGTCGGAGCGCGTGTCGATGGTGATGCAAGAGTGAGGTGAGGGAGGGCTCGGGACAATTATTGTTTGTCTTGTTGTGTGGGTGTTGTCCCGGTCATGTCATAAGGGCAGTCGGGTTCGTCATGTTTTTTTTTTTTTTTTTTTTTCTGTTCGCATCGACAGTGTCATTATGATCACAATTGTGGTTAGGTTTGCTTGTAAGATAGTTCGCTCGAAGAAAGAAAAGAAAAAGGTCGAAAAAATAATGTGAAAGAAAAAAAAAGAAGCACAGAGAAATTGTAGCATGATACAGACGACAGGGGGTAGTACTGTTATTGTGTTCGCGCGACGGAACCATAAACATCCAAATAAGCAAAGGAGGTGCATAAATATCCGTGAACGGTTAAAAGAAAGAATATAGAGGGAGCAAGAGCGAAAGGAAAAAAAAAAGGGAATGTACACGAGCAGGCATCGTTCGCTAGCGTCTAAGTTTTGATGCGTTTATAGTACAATACGTATGCGGGGCGTCCCTGTCGAAAAAGGCAGAGTGAGACACGTTGGAAACGGAGACGGAAGCGTATTGCAAAAAGGTCACATACCACCACCTCCTTGGCATCCACCGAACTGACCCGGCTGTCATCGCAATAAAGCCATCCGGGCCGAGACGCAACAAATGCTGTGTCTATACAACCCGTTTATGAGCCACGTGTACACGACCAGAGTCTAGAGACGACTCACAATGCCCGTTGCTCAGACTCCCAAAGTGGTTCGTGACGCCATACAGATCGTATCTATATGGCGGCGCCTGCACGCGAGGGTCGTGGACTGCACTCGCCACCGTTGACGTCGGCTTCTCCACGTCCTTGCGCATGTCTGGCGGGAGTGGAGATGGCATGTAGTTAGTCAGATCGAGGCCACTCAAAGGGAAATCCACGATCGTCTCAATCTTGTCGGTAAACGGACCCTTGACGGAGAAGCGCTTGAGGTGGATCAGTAGGACGGGGGGTAATCGTGAGAGTGAGAGTATTTTGGTGGCGCTGCGCAGCGTTTTGCATTTGGGACAATGCCTAGGGGTAATTCGAGGGTGAGATCCCCCAAGCACGGAAGAAGAGCGCTTACCATGCTTCCGACTTCTCGAGAACTTCCTCCTTGACAAACGCGTCGAGACACGAGTACAATGAAACCCTGGTCGGGCCCTTGATGGAGGGTATCGGCAAGGTCAGGTACATGAATGAATTATACGTCGTAGACGTCTAGACCGTAGAACTAGTCAGCACCACAACGCTCTAAAAGCAAAAGGCACCGACGTGGTGACAGGTTAGGCACTCCAATCTATTCCGAAATTGTCCTTGGAAGTAATCCACGATCAGGCTGTCGTTTCGCATCCGGTATATTTCCCACTCTTGCTCGCTCGCGATCTGCTGAGGCAGTTTTTCCAGTTCAGCTTCGCGCTCGGGTGAAGATTCGTTGTTAGGTTTCGTGAGTACACGATTGAGGTCTTCATGAAGACCATCCAGGAGGAATGTTAGAAACTCTTGTGAGTCATGCTGGTCTGATCCACCAAACTGGGAGGCGTGGCTACATATTGATCTCTGTTAGGATGAAGTAAACCTGGTGCCCGGTTGAGTCGGTAGAGGAATCCAACGTACTCTGAATCCAAATGGGTTGATGTGGGGGAGCTCCGAATGCGACATATCGTAGAGGATCTGTGCAAATGCACCAGCCAAACTCCCTTTTGTTCCCAACGGATTCAGCATGTTCACCGCGTTCTTCCACCGTCCATCTTGGATATGGTCAGCGATCTCGTTTGTGTCAGACTAGCAAACTTTCCGTACCTGTAAAGAATCCTGCAAAGGGGACCGTAGCGCTCAAACACTGAATCGTCGCATTCATGTAGCAGGTATTGCCCAGATTCTTCAAACCGCTTGTGTTGATCTTCCTATCAGACCAACAAGTAACTGGGTAGTCGGACTGAATGGTCGGAGGTTTCGGACCCGCTTTGTTATTGAACGGCACCGAAACCGAGTATGATGATGAATGAAGGAGACCAGGTCGGGAGTCTTGACGCTCAGACGCAGGAGAAGCTACGGGAGGGGGCGGCCGAATGACGGGGAGATTGGGGTAGTCGATGGATGTGGGACGATGAGCAAAGCCGGAACCTGTGGGACCACTCATATACTCACTTCGCCGCCTTGCCAGCGGCGAAGGATTGATAGATGCTTGAGGAGGAAGGGATACAGGAGTGAACGATGAAGGGGTTGGAGAAAAGGACGATATGTTTGTTACAGAGGGTGATGTTGAGATGACTGAGGGGTATGTGATGGATGTAGAGCTCGTTGCGGTGCTGCCAAATGAGGATGGCGTCGGTCTGGGTGACGATGATATCTGCGGCGGGGGCAAAGTGAGAGGAGGGCTACTACAAGTAACAAAACATCTTACGCTTTCCGATTGGCTATGAGAATGTGATATGGGCGGAGATTTGGATATCGCTTGTCGGCGAAAGATAGATGGAGGGCCATCCGGGACCCCCTCGACTTCGGAAGTTTTTCCGGACAATCTTTGGGTCATCACGAGCCGTAAATATCATTGGAGACATTGATATGGCAAATACATACAAGGTAGACGGCTCCGGGTGTCGTTTCTCCGTCGACACGCCATTAATGTGCGATGAACCCGGTAGCGACCGATTGCGCGGGGCATCGGGGATCGACGTGGAAGATGATATCGCCCCCGAGGTACTACTGATCCCGTTCTCGAGGATGCTGTTTGGCAATGCACGCACTCCACCGGGAACACCGCGGATAACCTCATCAGAGAACATATGTTTCCATGCGTGTAATCCGCCGACCAGTAACACGGGCGCATGGCGCAGAAACTTCCTGAACGGATTTCCGTACACAGCTTTGGCGAATGCCGACAGAGGACCAGTGATATCATACGCCTCCGAAGAAGCATCGTAAAGAACCACAAGGTCGAATTTGTCACGGTTCTGAAAGAGGACCCATTCTTCGCGCGGTGCGACAACCAGCGAGTCTTCGAGGTTGGCGGCCGTCACGCTATGCCTAGCGTTAGCAGGCAACAAGTCAGTGTGTGTGGATCCTTCGTTACCTTGTACGTGCAAGGACGGATGGCTCGAGGCACACTATTGCATCTGCTCTGATACGTTCGCTGTCAAATTGATCTCGGGTCCGTATATCAACCACGAGGGTTTTGATACCGGGTGAAACCAAGTATTCACGTAAAAGTTCGGGAAGGATGGTATTTGATGCGGGAACCACGGGTTTGTCCGGTACTGGTGACGGCTTCGAAGAGAGTGGGGAAGATGGGAGACCATTGATTGACCGTTTTAAAGTGATTGCCGGAGAAGCTGGACGACTAACGAAGGCGTTCACCGTGGGCGTTATGGGTGTGCTCGCAGGTCGCGGTCCAGGGTCGATAGATAGGGATGGAAACAGTTTGAATTGAGGCGATGTTGGCATTTCAACCCCGTTAACCCCGTTGGAATTGGAGATGGACGAGCTGTGGGGGATGCTTGTGGTCTCCGTGGGATCTGAAACGGGGACGGGAGGGAATCTGGACTCGAATTCGTCGAGTTCGTCTATGGGTGGGAATGCCTGTGAGAATTCAGCGATGGTAGTATGAGCAAGAGGAGGAGAGGCTGATTCCGAGGAAGTCGGCGAAGGAGGACCAAGGCTGGATGGCGGAACAATGGCGTGCGGCGATGAAGCTGTAGAGCTGTTGTTTGATGGCGGGATGACGGGTGGATGTAGCGGGGCCGATACAAGCGTTGGCGGTAGTTTGTGGGTGGATATGGGTTGAGGAGATTTGAGAGGGATGGACAGAGGGGAGGAGGGAGGATGAGGAAATTCACGGGAAGTGCGCTTGGAAGTATCGACGGCCAGCCCAGCGTCGTTGAGCTTCTTTACACGGTCTGCTATAGAGGACCCGAGTCGCTTGCTAGAACCTGCATCGGCTGCAGCGTCGCTGATGTGTTGCGTGAGTAGCGTTGCGAGATACGAATTGATAGTGCTCACGCTGCGGCTGATTTTTCCAGATCGGTAAGTTTTGCTTCGATGGCCTGGACTCGTTGCGTAAGGTTACTGCCCTCGGTCTGGTGATGTCAGGGTAAGCTGCGGAGGGGTGTGGGAGACGAAGATGGACCTTTTGAAAGTCGACGAACTCCTTGTATAGGACGCCATGACGGCCTGGCTTGTTCTCTGCGATGAATTCTGCGCTGTTCATGAACATGTGTGCCAAGCTGCCTGCCCTAAGGAGAGCGCCGAGGGCAGCCTTGAGGTCACCGTTGTTTTCAAAGACCCGTGCCTGTTGTGACTGGGTGCGGGCGGTCTTGATAAGGCTAATCGGTGTGACTCCTTTCGCAGCTTTTCTTACGTCCTCCTTAGCCTTTTCCTTTACTTCTGCGACGGTGAGATCGTCGGGGTGAGCGATGGGGCCATTGTGCATCGCTGGTGGTGTTGGTAGGCGGAATTGATGGTGGGAGGTTGAAGGAAAGGGAGAGACAGGGTGGAGGAGGGCCACTGGAGGCATTGGCAGCGCCGCAGTCCGGACCAGCGCGCGAGCAAGTGAAGGGAGGAGGGAGACAAGTCACCATTACGTAACGTGAAATGGCACGTGACATATTTCGATCACGTGAGATAACGCGTTCGTTCAAACCAACAAAAAAATTTAATTTAATTTAATTATCGAATGGACGACTCCACCGACAGTTCAAGTTCCTTTCACTACATCAACGCGCAGCTAGTTGCACATGGATTCACTCAAAACCATGGAATATCTCTTGATGGCCTCTCCAGTGATAACATGGACTCCATCGCAAAGTGTCTCATCGCGATGCTCGGCGAACGTGTGGTATGTCATCCGTCAGACTCATCTTGCGTGTCGTCTTTGAACTTGCGAAAGAACGACGTGGCTCGGACAGAGGAACTGTCAACCAAATTTCGAACGCTGTCGTACGACCATGAGCGACTCATGGGTATGCACCGTTCATCTACCGAAAAGGCACTCAGCGCAGAGCGTGAGGTAAATATGTACAAGTCGCGTTTGGCGTGAGTCGCAGCAAGGCCGGCCCGAGATCCACCACTCACTAGTGTGTGCCAGCGCTGCCGCTCGTTCACTGCAATCATCAGAATCCAGTCACAAGCAAACCACCACAGAACTCCAACGTTCAAGAACATCACTTCAAGCCCTCCGTGCGACCTACACAACCGAAATCAAGAAGAAGGAAAAAGATGTCGAACGAGTAGTCGAAAAGTGGACCAAGCTAGTCGACTCCCAAGCCAAGTCATCCACATCCTCACCCGGCATCGTTTTCCGAGGTGCCAATGCCGATGTCGTCTCAGGCATGGAGCTCCTTGGAAAGGGTAAAGGATACCTCGAAGTCGCTCTCGAGCACGCCGAAACCTCCAGAACAGAACTTCTTGACGAGACCACCCGGCTCAGACGACTCATACTCGTGTCCGCGAATCGTCTGCAGTCAATGTTGCATGAAATACGTGTTTTGGCTTCCATCAAATCAGAAGAGGTAAGCTTCTTTCATCGCTCCTCGACCGAGATAACCTAATATACATTAGCCTACTCCATTTGATCATGATGCGTTGTTCCCGCTTACTCCAATCAATGCAGCGGACGACAAAATTATTTCCCTCTTTGCATCCGCAAAAGATGCCATCTCCACACTATCCAAACACCTCTCTGACAGCCCGAACGCCACCTACCCAGCTTCTTTACAACCCGCGGAAGCAGGGTCCGCAGAATCTAAACGTCTGCAGGCCGTCATTGACAAACTACAGTCCGAACTCGGTGTGTTGGATGCTATTGTAATGTTCTCGGCTGATGGCGTTCCCGTGCAGACCAAGCCAAGAAATTACACCAGGCGCACGAGTCCGAGTCGCGCGAGCTTCTGAATCAACTCGCAGCCCAAGGGACTCAGAGAGCCGCCCTCGACGACTTTAACATTGCTTCCGAGCGCGATGCGGAACATGACCGGCTTTCTCGGATCAAAAAAGAGCTCGAAGATGAACGGGACAAGTTCACCCAAGCAGCCGTAAAGCTGGGAAAAGACAGGTCTGCATTCGAGGTAATGCTCGTCTTTTCTTTTCCCTCTGATTCCTAGTCTCATTTTCGTGTTCAGAGCGAACGAATCAAATTCTTGGAAGAGAGGCGATCATGGCAGGTCCAACAAATGCTTTCCGAACAACCGACCACCCTCACTCCGGAAGCACCACCCCCCGGTGTGCCTCCTTCCCCCAGTTTGGCCGCTTACCTTCCCGATGTAACGAAATCGCCCCGCAAGTCTCCTCGCAAGCAAAAGGTCGTTGGCAAATCGGGCAACGCTCGTAAGACGCGCATCTCCCGACGTTCCTCCATCTTCTCCATTCCACCCCCCACAAATGTTGAACCTGCGTACGAGACGGAGGTGATCCCCATCGTGGTCCCTGCTTCGAAACAGCAGACGAACAATAAATCCTCCACCCTGAGTAAATCGATCCTTCCAACCTCTTTCGTTCTCCCTCCCCCCTCACCTCGGACGTCGTTGCCCCCACCCGACTCGTTGCTCGGACCGTTGGACAGTCACCTCCCCGAGAACGACCCAGATCCCTTCTCCCCCTCCCCAGAGCCCTCTCCTCTATACCCCATACCGACGATCGTCGAGCCTGCTGCACCCACTGGCACGGAAAACCCCGTACCAGCCACCCCACCACCCCCGATGCGACGTCCTGCGTTCCCCGTGGCGAAACCCCTAGCGTCACACATGACGCACGCCTACTCGCCCATCAAGCCCAGTCCGCTCAGCCGGATCCTCATGCTCGCCGACTCGCCCGAGAGCTCAGAACCCGAACCCGAGCCGGTGCCAGAACCCAAAATGGTACCCAGGCCACGGTCCGCGAGGACACCGCCGCGGAGCCCGCCGGGACTCCGTGCACCTGCTGTGGGTCCGAGCGACGACGACGACGACAGCGATGACAGTCCACTCAGGGAGAAGAAGACGCAACGCAACACCGTCGTCGTCGTACCGGCGAGAAAGACCAAACCTGACAAGACGGATGGCAAGAAGCGGGTTTCGGTGAGGGAACGGAGCACAGGGACCGGTGGTGGTAGTGGCAAGGGATCGAGGGAGACGGAGGCTCCCGCCGCAACAGCGACAACGACAGGCAAACCCAAGGCGACTGGCGCAGGGGAGAAGGAGAACCGGGAAAAACCGTCTAGGAGGGGATCACCGCCTGGCTTGGTGGTCATGACGGTGGGCGCCGCGGTCCCGAGCAAAGCGGCGCGCGGTGATCATCACCATCGTCCCTCTTCTCCTTCTGGAAGCAGACCGACAGCCGTCCTCGCCAAACCCACGAACAGGGCTCCAGCCAAGTTGCCGGTTGCCGGGAGAGGTGGTGCGAGGAGGGTGCCCATTGGGAGTGCGGAGGCAGCACCTGTCGGGCGGCGAGGTTGACCCTCGAACGTGCGACTGGCGTTCCACCACATTGATCGACGCGGATGTTTATTGTATGCTTTACGCCCCTTTTCTGCATAATTGTACATGATACACCCGGGATGTATATATAAATGATCCATAAGCCATAGTGCGGCGATTCGCTCCGAGCTCGCCGCACCTCTAGGGCTCGCCATGGACGCTATCGTGAGAGACCAAGAACGATTTGAGATAATCGTCGAGATCCGAGATAGCGGTCGAGGGAACAACCATCCCCACATATCCGTCCGGCCGAACGACCACAAGCGTTATCTTCTCTAGACCTATACCGTACCTCTCATACCCACGTCCACCCTGAGCCCCCGTCACATCCGTATCGTCAAGAAGAACCCTGTAGCCCGAAACGAAGGTCGGGTCGCACGGATCAATCAACCATCGATATGAGAGACGACAGCTCACCTAGACCAGTGCGGACGGAAAAACGGAGGAACAGCCACATATTCCACTGTCTCCTTTTTTCCCGCGGCGATGGTGACTACGTCGAACACGGTCGACAACTTCCCATCGGGGCTGTACTTGCGAAACACGCTCGACGGTGCACTCCATTCCTCCTCAAGATCGCGGAGCTCGGCGATCCTCGCATCAGTCAAGTGCCCCACGAAGAAGAGCATCTTGAACCGGGCGTTCGCAGGGAGCAGGTCCTGTATCTCAATCGGACGCGCGTCCGCGGCGCGAACAAAGACATGCGGAATCATTCGTTCGCCGACGACGAGCTTACTCGCGCACGTCTGGTATCTGGGATCCACGATCGCAGAGGGAGCGTAATGAACGCCAATGCCGCTCGTGAACCCTCCAAACGTTTGGAACGCACTAATAGACGAGTCGATGAAAGGAAGGGATTCACGAATGGTCTTGATCACCATGTGCAAGGCACTCACTTGAGAAATTGTTCGTGGGATACCCCATCTTGGTTCTCCCCTGTCTTCGGCTTGTTCGAAAACATGGCTGAAAATTTCTTATCAAACTCTATCAGGTCCTGCGCGTACTTTCTGCGCTCGCATTCGTACTGGGAAGAGACGATATGATTAGAACAAAAGGTAGAATTTTATCGACACCTACAGTCTTCAGGAGTGACGGCGTGGCCCATCCTCGGAGCACCTGTGTGATCTTCCACGCTACACAATTATCAGTTTTCGCCCGAAAACATTGGAGACACATACCGAGGTTATGGGTATCGTTCATACTCGCATTCATCCCCTGACCTAGATTGTCGGATAAACGACTCTAGAATCCCAAGTGTAAGATAGGATCTTCTCACCAGCTTTTGGGGAATGTGTATGACATGCATCGCCAGCAATGAAAACGCGGTCCTTGACCGAGTAGCTAGAGGCCACACGTTGCCCAACTAGCAGGTAGCTCACATGTTGAAACGCTTGGGAGTGTGAAATTAACAAAGCACGTACTGATATAGATTGTCCACCATCCAAAGTCTTTTGAATCGACGAATTCATATGGTTGGAACATCTTCCTGCAGACCTACCGCCACGTATCAGTCGCTTATTTCTCCCCATGTCACTAAGTTCCTCACAGAAAAGAGCTTCTGCGGACTCATTCTACTCTTGTCGACTCTTCCGGTCGACGGATCCACTACATCCGCATCCGATAGCTGGACATACAAACGGACCATGTCATCTTCACGGGGGATGACCATGCAAGTCCCACTTGTTGAATGGATAACGCTGCGGTTACGGATATCCGGAAAGTTTGTTTCTGGTATCAAGTCGACGACACCCCAGATGGAATCTGTTCGGTTTGACTAGAATTAGGCAACAGCACGTGCACAGAATTTGAATCCGTTACTAGTCTGTTCTCCTTCCATTTGGATTCCTAGAGTCTTTCGGACCCATGAATGTGCACCTATGAATTGAAAGTCGGTACCTTCCCCACAGACTAGCGGGACAAGACACACCATCTGTTCCGACAACGTATTTGGCATGCACAATCTCGGTCCTGTTCTCGTCGTCGACGGCATCCAAATGCTCTACCGTAACCTATTTGTAATTAGATCACTGAAACTCGATGTCACGCAATGTGATTAGCGCCCACCTTCACTGGATATGACGAAGGGCTCAATAGCTCATCGGCATCTTCCGAAATTTCGATCGCTGAGGGCCGCCGAGGGCGTTCGATCTTTACCCCGTGGTTGTTCATAGAATCGAGAAAAACAGATTCTATTGCTCCCTGGTGTAGGGTAATCTGCGCGCCCGCCCATGCATCAAAACGAAATATACATGTTCGATGACAGTGGTCGCACCTCGAACGGGAAACGTGCGCTCGGGGCAGTGACATTAGGGGTACGTTCTGTGCGCTGAAGGAAGCACCGATCAGATACTCGAGAGACAGTCATTGGAGGACGACCCGTACCTCGATTACTCCATCACTCTTAGGGTTGTAGAAAGCCTTTGTGACAGATCCGTCAGACGTGCACCGTGCAATGAAGTAAACATCGACGTACACACATGTGCATCTGGTTTCCCTCCCGGATCATGCGTTCGGCGAGCCCGTAACTCTATCACCAGATTAACTACGGGGACAGAGCGACGGGGAGCTGGGACACACCTGCAACACTTCGATGGTTCTCGGTTGAATGCCATCCGCTTGACCAGCTGCGACTTTGACGGGGCTGCATCATGGGCCCATCAACACGCATCATCGGGTTGCGGGGAGAGGGAGAGATGCATACCGTATGTCGATGACTCTCACATTAGTGCCTACCTGTGCAAGAGCGTTGGCACACATCAAGCCGGCGGGGCCAGCTCCGATGATCAAGACGTCAACGTGACTTTCTAGGAGAGACATGGTGGGGGCTAGTTGGGTGAAAAAGAGGCGCTCAGCTAGTGCAAATAAGGGGCATTGCGGGTCCTAAGCGGTGTCAATCCGAGTCGCTGTACCGTCATACTATTGGATCAAATGTACAGTAAACCTTGATCCGGATTACGTCATCCATATCTTGACGGACCCGCGGCTCTTGCCGAACATGCCAAGAGTATTAGGCCCTCGGCCATATGCATGATTTCACTTTCGCCCACAATAACAGCCTGGCCTCGCGCACGAAGGCGATCAAACCGACTCGACACAGCCTAGACTCGCGTCTTTCTGCGCTTCTACGCGTTCAATCTCCTTCCGACTCATTCTTGGAACGATGCCAAGGGTAAGATCCACCATAGCTTTCGCTGAAGAGCGAATCATCGACTTCTTATTCTAGTTGCCTTGCTTACGAGGGTGTGCCAATGTTCAATACACGAGCAGATAAGTAGCCATCACTGTCAGCGAGGTGTTTGAAGCTGGAGGCCGTCCACTCGCGATCTACGCCGCTATCGGGCTCACCTGCCAGATGCTAACTATGCCCGATGCTCAGTAAGTACTCTCTCGATTGGGCATTAATATCGTGACACCCTTTTTGTCCCTCTCACACGGAGAGCTTGATAGAATTAGTTGGCAGGG
>JBBPNF010000289.1:0-16564 GCA_038090755.1 Leccinum truebloodii | reverse complement strand
GAAAAATGGACGGATGGACGGAAAAATGGACGGATGGAGGGCATCCGTCCATCCGTCCATCCGTCCATCTGTGGGGTCGAAGATGTCAACATATATGGGTAGTTTATCAAGACCTGTATTACAACACAATAACACTTTGGATTGTAATGAATCAGATATCAAGGTCTATTTATGATTTTTTTTCAAAAGCTACAAGAGCATATTATTTGTTGTCTTTGTGCTACATATAGATAGAAATCTTGCATCCAGCACCGGGAAATGCCTAGACACTACTGTTGGTGACAACATATTCTGTCCAAGGCTGGATCAGATTGACCACAGGAAATGTGATTCAATGTGACTATATGCTGTATCTAGTCCACAAACAAAGAATTTTTGCTTGAAAGCATCAAAGATATGATAATTTGAATGTTATGTTGCAGGTGGATGACTGTACCTACAATGTATTGTTTTTCGTAGGCTTTTGTCCCTATGACCATATTGCTTATGTAATACCACACAGTTCGTCCATTTCATGCTCACATTTATGTAGTTTATTTATCCTGTCAGGTTGTATTTGATCATTATATCCTATGTTAGCGGTTCTCTTACATTGATATAAACATACATGCTGTTGTTCTTGAATATGCACATGATATATGCATATGAATATGTTACAACGCAGAGTTGATGTAACGAACTTCATTTGTCATGTTATTATTTATTGACATGGACACATAACGACAAATAACATTCAATGAAACAGACACCTCTCCATATGGACATGTCGTCTGAGCATTTTGGAACATGTCCAGAATGCGCAGCCTACCATGCAAAAATCAGCTCACAAAAAAAACCACTTCAGAAATGACCTGTCTCGTGAGCATTTAGGACAATGTCCAGAATGCGCAGGTAGACACTTCATAAATGACCATCTATCCACAACGATACTTTGGTATATAAATATGTATGCCCAGAAACAAATCGGCTATGAAACACGTCTACGTTTGCTCATAGATGAAAAGGAAACATCTCCTTCGAATATCTCCATATCCGAATCATCCACAAACATGTCCGACTTGTCGTACTCTGAATCCAATGTCCTCTTGGAGCTGCTTGCCATGCTCATCCCAGACGTTCCACTGACAGAACGGATGATCGTCGGATGTCCTGGAGACAGTAGCTTCTCTGCATCGTGCAGTATGTTTGCTACTTGTGGTCCAACCAACCACTTCACAGCGTTGAATGCTCCGTATTTCTTGTCACCTTTCAACAACGAGACAACCTTCTCGTGAACGCCTATAATCTCCGAATTACTCAACAGCTTCATGTCAACATCCCACCGAGCAGATGAAAGGATTCGCTGGGTTGCTGGTTGAGCAACACCAAGTCTGCACAACGTCAATGCACCAATTCCCTTGTGACCTAGGATTATATCAGTCACTAGCATATTTATATACACTTTCAATGAAAAACAAAACTCACTATGTTTTTTCAACCAATTCTTTCGGAATTCGGAATTATCTGTCAGTTTCTTCCGAATAGGGCATTTCCTATCCAGGAATGCTATGATGAACACAGTGGTGCAAACAACATAAGTAGATTCTTGAAGTGTCCCCTTGCGTTGCGATCGTTGTACCCAGTCCATGTTCCGAATAAAGCCTTTCAACATAGGAATATCTGTAAGATTCTTTTTGTCAAGGTTCTTGGGTGGGAATACTCGTGGAGCCATAGATGCAAGAATATATGCACAGAATAGTGCCAATTGATGTACTGGTCGTGATCCATCATAGCTGTCGATGATCACGGAATAGGCTTCTTTGATGTCTGCTCCTGTGCTATCAAAGTTGATGTTGTCTATGGTCAACTCGTTGGGTGCAGAAATCTTGTGCAAGATATCTACGAAATCTTTCAATGGGTACTCCTCTGTGCTCCATTCGGATTCCTTGTTGTTGTGAATCAAAGATTGTGCAGAGCGATAAGCCACCATTTGAGATGCTTCTTCAGGACTTAGCATATCATCAGGAATAGCAGGAGGTGTCGCAGTGATAGATGTGAAGGTGATCCAAGTATGATAGACCACCACTCTTGTTGGTGTGTGTCCTTGTTCCACATTAGCAACCCAAGGAACATGTCCAATCTTGAGTTCAGAGCAGACATATTGAATTGCTTGCTTGATCATGGTAAGTGATTGTTTTGAATCCACACCAGAAGCAGTGGCAGTCTTCAATGACTCCTCGATCGCCACAGCCAGAACTCTTCGAAAGGTACCATCAGTGATGAAGGGTGGTTTGCGACGAGTGTCTGGTTTAGAGCCAATTTCGAAGACCAAGTTGGCAAACCAGCTGATTGGTTGTTTACCAATGCTGGCCTGAGTGATCCTGAGTGGCAGATCTCCTGATGATGTGATGGCATGTAGCAAGCAAGACAGCACAGGCTGTGTGTAAGCCAAAGGGTAGTCCATTTTGATCCATCTATCCAGAGATCGTTTCCTGTTCAAAGCATTGTTTCTATCTGTGATGTCGTCCGAATCGATGATAGGCTGAAGGATAGCAATGAGATCTTTGTAGACGAGGTTTTTGACGTCCTGAAAATAGCTCCTGAAAGCGAGATCGATGGCATAACAGATCTTGCGCAATGTTTGATCCTTTATTTTGCGATAAGAATCCTCTGGTAGATTCTCGAAACCATTTACTATGGTGAAACGGGCCTCATATTCCTGGAAGATGACACAATCAGAAACGAATGTATTTTTTGAACAAACAATTTGCGCATTCTGGACAATGTCCGAAATGCGCAGCGTAAGGTGTCAGTTTGGACACTTATTTTTTTCGCCATCGTCGATAGCCAAATTTATGACGTGTCATCTGCGCATTTTGGAATATGTCCAGAATGCGCAGGTAAGAGGGTGAGATTTACGAAGAGCACACTCACATTGTAATAAGTCTTCCCATAAGCAGACTGTTGAACGCGTTTCGATGCAGTGCGAGGTTGTCTATTTCCACCGATGACAGGCCAGCTCTCTGTGACCACGACAGGGGTTCCTAGACGCAACGAGTTATGGGCGATCAGTTTCTCCGATATACATGGCAGTCTGTCGAAGATGCATCCAAGAGACAGCCACGTCGGATCCATCAGTTTTCGCATAAGAACTCGCGCGCTCCCTGTGTGTCCATAATTAAGACATCGCTCTAGCATAGCAACCACCTCGATGATGTATGGGTTCACCGCCTTTTTCTTGTCCAGGAATTTCTGGCTTCGATTCCAAAAGTATTCGAGAATAGCGATGATAGGGTATGTCGTCCAGGAATAGATCTTCGGAATGATCTATCGAAACATTGTGTCAAGTTCATACGACGACATCTTTAGTAGTAAGTAGCAGTAAACCGACCGTAGGTTTGATTGCAATAACACAAGCCTTCAGTTCGTTGACCATCTTGGGATGTCCCCAATATTGTGTTACGTTTCGTACCACCTCTCTAAATATGCTACTGTTTCCAAGCATCAGTAACAAGGTACACTAGTATACCATTCGTTTATTAACTACTACTCACCTTCCATTTCGATATTGAGGAAGAATACGATTAAGATGAATCGTATATGTGACCTCGTTTCGAAGACCCTGAGGCTGTCGAGGACCTGACACCTTGTCCTCGAAACGTTCGTGTGGTAGCTTTTCTCGACAGTATGTCGTCAATCGATCCCATTTACGTTTTTGTCTAGCTCCTGCTGCAGATGAGCCTGATAGAGTCGCTGTGACGAGTCCTAATTGAGTCGAATGGAATCTGGCCTCGTCCCGAAAACGATGAGAGATGGCATTGTATGCTTGGAAATGGACTGCATCCAACACAGGTCCTAGCCTTGCTTGTTGTTCTGGAAGTAGTTCCTCAGAGTCCGATTCATCTATTTCGTCACGGATGTGGTCGTTGATCGTTCGAACGTAATGCTTGAGCTGTGAGGGAACATTGGATGATTGAATATTTCCATATGTCTTGAGAAATGCCTGTGGATATGCATCGAAGTTCATTCTGTGAGCATTTATAGCATCGTCCTCGTCGAGCGGTCGGAACAAATGATTCGCATCGAGAAGGTTCAACCATAAACCATACATCTCATGGTCTCCTGGTCTTCGTCGTGGAATTCGGAATCCGTCTTGAGTGAAGATATCGACCTCTCTACCATCTCCATCGAGTATAGGCAACTCTGCGAGATCCTCTACAAGCTCGAGTTCGTCGTCGTCGTCTTCAGATCCAAAGAGAGGCTGGATATACACTCTTTGATATTTTTCAAGGATTTCTTCTGGAGTCTTATCGTTCCAATTGTGAACAAGAGTCCAACTATATATCATATAAGTAGGTGAGAGAAATGAGTATACTGTGTATATATGATATATAGCGAGAGAAGATGATGTCATTAACTCACTGATACGATGTAGCGATGGAGAATGTGAACTGTCGAAGGTATGTATAATTGTGATCTACTTCCCAAGTTCTTCGTTCTGTAGCCCTGAGTTGTTCGTCGAGCGAGCCGATGATTTGGTTTTGACCGTATCGCATGGTGATTGCGACTGGGACATTTGATGTGAGAAAACCATCTCTCTTCCACGACTCCGGAGCTCTGTCGACCCATCGATTCCATTGATGTTCCATTGTGTCGTGTAGTTGTGTGAATTCCGCAAGTCCGATAGGAAATACCCTGGTCGACTCTCCGAGACGATTGCTAAGGGGAAGACATATATATATGAGTGAAAATGTATGACGTGAAAGAGGGTGATATTTGAAGCATGGGTCTGCGCATTTTGGAACATGTCCTAAATGCTCATGCTATGACGCCCAGGAGAACACGTTGTTGCGCATTTCAGAACATGTCCGAAATGCGCAGATGGATATCGCCATGTTCGATTGATCGATATGTAATGGAAGACGCATGTCATGTACGTCCCGAGATGATATAGGAGATCGCGCATTCAGGACATTTCCTGAAATGCGCACAAAGAGCATGTAAAACAAAAGGAATCAAGTGACGTTTCTATCGTTCTCGAAATCGAGTATACGTTCGAGGTGATATGGGAGACGTAGAGATCGCGCATTCAGGACATGTCCCGAGATGCGCACACATAGCATGTTAAAATGAAGAGATGACGAGTCTCTCGATAGAGACCATCAGAAGATGGGTGTACACGTCCATCGTGATATTGAAGAGGTCGACGTCGCGCATTCAGGACATATACCGGAATGCGCACATCGTGTGTATGAAAAACGACTCACAATATTTCGGTAGACGAGTTGACTCTTTGGCGAGTGAGCGGTTCCGGGTATGGAATAGAACAATGGACGTCGCGGTAAGGTATCCTCGCCAACGCCCAGGCAAAGAACATCGTGAGCATGAGTGCGTGATTCTTTTTGAGAAGGCTGGTGTTGGTGTCGAGAATAGGGTACCGGTCCGGCGTATTCTCCGGATGGTCGCGTTCGAGATAGCTTTGTGGTACCATGGCGATCCATATGTTCTCTTGACCACGAGTACCGATCTTCATCATACGTCCTTTGGGATTGAAAGGGAGATACTTTGTGTTTGCGTCGGGCCAGAAAACATGAGCCTGGTTGAAGGTGAGTCGTGCTTCGAACCGAAAATCATAGTTGATGTTCGGAAGTGCCGCATCCAGTCCAACGCGGTCGCCGATGTGAAGGGTAAAGTCGAGATAGTGAGGGCCGACGTACGGAATGGCGTTCGGGTCGTCCAGGTCGAGCTTGTATGCATCGTCGACGGTCACCGTCTTGCGTCCTCTGAGAAGGTCTATCGCCGTTCGATTGTCGCGGCGTTCGTAGACACGTCGTAAGGAACTGAGTTTGATGGAGCTGACCTTTTTGCTTCGAAAGATCTCGACCTGGTTGTTCAGCTCCTCGTCTCCGACCATGTACATTTCCGCGTGAACGTCGGCCTGTGTGTGAGCGTCTGCGGTCTCCATTCGACGTGGAATTTGAGCTGGGTCATGTTGACCATCGCGTTCTTCTTCTTCGATATCCGTTCCGTCATCACTGTGGTACTCAGCGAGTGAGTCGCTATGGTTGTTGTTGTTATTTTGAATAAGTTATACGACTCGGAATAGAGAAGTGCTTACTTGTCAGAGTATTCCGGATCAGAGACTTCGGATGGAGTTGTGCGAGGCATTGACACAGTGTTTATACTATGATGATGGATGAAGTAGAAAGAAGGACGTGAATGTGGGAGACAAGTTGAACAAGTCAAAGCGCGGTGTTGAAGTCGATGTGCTAGCGGCTGTCATTGAATTGAATTGAATATAATGTGAACAGCGTGAAGAGCGAACGAATCGAGTGACATAACACGCTACAATTTATTCAAAGCTCCGATATTGACGTGGTTGAACACGCGATTCCGTAACAATACAACGTAACAACGTTCACACATTAGATGAATTTACCGCCACCGGTGTGAGAAGGTCCAGCCTGAGTATCGTCGCCTGTTTCAAGTTCGCCTCCCTGCATCTCTTTCTCGACCATCTTGGATCGTTTCGGCGCGCTCTTGAGAGCTAAGGTTCGAATTGTACGGTATTAGATAACGAAGGAGTGTAGATAACGAAAACAAGCAAACATACCCTTGGTGGTAGTTCCATCGGATAAATTGCGTCGTTTCGAACGACGAACTGTTTGTTTCTCCTCAGTGTCCATGGTGACATCTTCTATATAAACGACATGTCAGTGGTAGCGCGCGGATAAAACGAGATAATGAATCAATGATAGGACACTCACGTGCAACAGGCGTTTTCTCACGAATCGGAGACGGCGGGTTCGACGGTACTACAGGATCCATAACCGCATCTGTACATAAATGAAAGAACGTTAGTGACATCGAAAGGTATAACGATCAGTTGAATAGATAGGAAATCGAAGAAACGAAAGCGTCTAGATTTGACAGTAGTAGGTGCGCATTTTGGAAGAGTTCCAAAATGCGCAGGAATACGATTGTATTTTGGACTCGAACGATGTCACGATTCAGACATGACACGGTGCGCATTTAGGGAGTATACCTAAATGCGCAAATAAGACGAACGAAAAGTGTGGTGGTGACATACCTTCTTGAGTCGAGGACGGTTGTGTCGGCCTATCGGTTCCATCGGGAAGAGTGTTTGTATACCCAGGAGGAAGATCGACGACACACTGCTGTGGGACGAGAGCCTCAATGTCACCGACCGCATCCATATCGATTTCCAACGTCTTGTTTGCCCTGTCGAATTCATCCTCCGATGACTCTGTGTCCGACTTCTCACTCCTTTTGGTCAGAGTCTCAAGACCGTCGTTGTTACCTTCTAGATCTCCATCGCCATCGCCATCCTCGCTCGTTATCGCTAGGCCGCGGATAAGATCTTCGGTTGCTTTGCCTTCATCGTCAGAAACTTGCTTGGGTACGTCTGGAGTGCCACGAATCTCCTCCAATTCCTCTCGACTGAGCAACTCGAAGGGAGTACCATCAACGCCGGACGACTTCTTGAATTCTCGCGCGGAGTTTTCCTTCGTTCCACGGTGAGAGATATTGAGGCGTTCCAACTCGGGGACTTCTGTCAACGACGATAAAGTGAGTCCGCGCGAGCGAATGCGTTGACGATAAGCGTTCAATTCAACAGCCTGTAAAATAGAGAGAACGAGAACGTTAGAATAGAGAGAACGCAGAATAATTTAATGATGGTAGTTACGCGAATCAAAGGAACGAGATGTTCGTAGACGTCCGGTTGGAATTGAGGAGATTGCTCGGGCTTGGCTTTGCGTAAATCGTCGTCCCAGAAGATGTGAGTGGACATCATTTGATTGAGGAGACGCTGGAACTCCTTCGATTGTTCGGCGCGTTCTTGTAAGGGTCGAATGATATCGAGCTCGGTGTCCAGATCGAAGCTTTTCTTCTCCTTCGAGTCGATGGTGACTTTGAGGGAATCGGGCCACTGGAAAAGCGGAGCGACCGGCTTTTGCACCTCGTTCATTTTACCGAGAGTAGCCTGTACCATACCACCCTGTAAACCCTTTGCGACGAAGGGGGAAATAGCGTCTTCGATCAAGAGGCGAACGGTCGGAAATGCGCTGTCGGGATTTCCGAGGAGTGGGACTCGGTAGAACTCGTTAACGGCGTGAACGTAGATGGTGAGGCGCGCAAGATGGCGCATGTTCCTGGCTTGAGACCCACCAGACTTGGACCATTGATAGGTGTGGAAAGGGATTAGATCGCGACCACGAAAAAGGTTGGGAGGGACGTCGACAGTGTAGACCGAGTGTCGAGTCCAGCTACTTCCAAAGTCCTTGATAACTCTTGTGGGAGCCTTGGAAGTACGGGAATCGTTGATGCAGGTGTACGCGTCCGAGTGCTCCTTCTGCAGACTTTTGTAGTGTTTACTCAGCTTGAGTTTCTCTGCTGTCTTTGTTTCCTCCTCGCGCTCGCGGGCCAGCGCTTCCTCCTCGGTTTCAGGTTCGTCGTCTTCGTCGTCGTCGTCGTTGTCGTCCTCTGGAGTCTTCTCCTCAACTCCATCTTCATCGAGCCAACCTTCTTCCTCCTCATCTTTGTCTTTCTCCTCCTCCTCATCCTCGACTGCATTCTTCTTACCCTTTCCTTTCGAGGTGGTTACCTGTTTCTTTGTCTTCGGCAAGATTGGTCCGAACAACAGTTCCAGAGCGTTTTGACTAGAAGGGGGTTGTGGGATATTAAGATTAGCGAGTTCACCTTCGAGGTGAATGAACGCAGCGTGATCGGAGAAGAGTAAATTGATGACCTAGTAGAACCACCGTTGATCGTTGTACAATACCATATATGGATATACGAATAGTACTCACGTGCAAGACGGCAGTCCAACGACGAGAGCCTTCGAGAGCCGGATGACTTGTGATCGCTCGAATCATGTCCGCAGACGCGGAACCCGGCAACCATTCTTTGTTGTGGAGGGACTTGTACTTGATGAACGGAGACCACCAAGATGACACCTAGAAGAAAGACGATGAGATCCAAAGTCGTAAGAATATAGTGAAACAGGAAAGAGTGACCGCGCATTCAGGTCATGTTCCGGAATGCGTAGAAGGGAACGTTCAAAACAACCACACCGAAGTGTACGAACGAAATCGAAGATGATGTCGCGCATTTGGGAACAAGGAAGAAATGCGCGACGTATACATCGAAATATATCTGTACTGAATCGTACTGTGTTATAGCGCATTTCGGAACTTGGAAGGAATGTGCAGAACACTAGTACGTAGGATCGATAATACGAATATAAGAAACGTGACGCTGACGTCGCGCATTTAGGAACATGTCAGAAATGCGCAGCGTAGACATAAAAAAGAGACACGTATAAAAGAGACACCGACGTTGCGCATTTCATCACGAGGAAGAAATGCGCAAAGGATGACACCGAAATCGATCCAAGACGTGACTCACCTCGACAATACTGTCCTGTACCGCCTTGAATTTCTTTTTGATAACAGAGTAACAAGAGTGCGTGAAGAAAGGGATATGAACAAAGTCCCTCAGGTTCGAAACGCAATACGGGTCCATGAGGAGACGCATTTTCGCGGGTGCTTGCTCCATCGCATCGATGTCTTCGGTGCTCATTCCCTTAAGCTTGCCATCCTCCCTGAGCTGTTTGACGACTTCTTCGATGCTCTCGGCTGCGCTTTCACGATAACCAGCCATAGCCACGCTATGCAAATGGGACTTTGTGTCTCCGAACGTTTGGTAAGTCGAATGGGTATCCGGGAAATAATTATCGAACACATCGTTCAAAGCCTCGAAGTGATCCTCGGTCAAGGCGTCTTCCAAGGGACCGGCTTTTCGAAGGCTAGTCTTTATCCTTGCGATCTCTTTCTTCGCTTCCTTGACCTGTTCGGGATCGCTATCTTTCAGTTTGTCGACAAGATCCTCGTATTGATCGTTGGTGAATTTGAAGTCGTTGAAACAAGCCAACAAGCGGTTCTGTAACATCCTCGCAATCGCGGACAGGAACTAGGGGATATAATAGTTAGATATATGAATATAACGGTATATACATATCGATATCGATATAGAAACTTACACCACCGTATGGAGACATCATCTCTTCGTGGAATTTGTGTAGCTTGAACGACGCATCGTGAACGAAGTGTCCACCGCCGTCGAGAAGACATTCCATCATCCCTTTCACGTAGTCTTGGGAGAGGAGCTCGAACACCTTCGCCTTGTTGCCTTTGCTAGTGTGAGGATCTTCGGGTACACTCAAAGAGATCTCATCCTCGGCTCTCATATCCTCGAACTGTTGGATAAGACCTTCTTCGGCCCCTTCACGGTAGACATGTTCACGTTTGTTTTGTGACACGTAGAGTAGCAATTTCTTCGACATTTTATCTGTAGAAATGTACATATTCATTAGTGTTCTATCGTTCTAAAACGTAACGCTGTATCTGCGCATTTCGGTCTTGTTCCAAACTGCGCAGATAGACACTCTATATTTACACACATGAAAGTGTAGTAAATAGAGGTATATATCTGCGCATTCCGGACATAGGCCAGAATGCGCAGATAAGCGTACGCATTTAGGCCCATGCCCGGAATGCGTAACATCGAGACTATAGAGATTGTAGTAGTACTTACTAGCGTCGTAGATCCTAACTCCCCATTGACCCCCGAGTCCGATCACGGACTTGAGATTGTCGATTCGAGGTTTGAGGTTGCGGTTGTACTCGTTGATGAGGCCGGAGGACTGCGCTTCCTCCTCTGGCATCTTCAAGATTCCTTTGGCCTCCCCATTCAGCTTCCTAAGGTCCAATCGCTGAGAGGCGAGCCACTTCACGAGTGCATCGGCACGGTGTTGTCCACTCGCGGAAAGGATGGTGAAGCCTTCAGGCGCTTCGCTTGAAAGTTTGAAGATAGGGAGATCTTGTTGAAGAGTCGGATTGGTCGAGTAGGTACCCTCTTCGACGTAGTTAGGCTTGATGATGATCGGAATAAAGTTCTTCGGCGTGAACCTGTTGCAACCTTCGCTATGGAACGACTCCAGTAGCTTCTTCGATTCGCGAGCCTTGATCCTTCGGCGATTCCACTTGCCGAAGCCGAGTGGGTTCTCGATGATGTCGAAACGAGCGTATCCGATCAACGCCGCGGTCGCCGCTTCTTCTTTTTTCTGAAGACTGATGGCCTTCTCGTCCAACGCGTTCTTGGTGTTCGGGTTGGCCTGATTGGCCAGTAATCCTTTAGCAACAGTCTGTATATCGTTAGTAGATCTCGACATCGATAAGAAATATTCATACGCACTGTTTTCCCTTTTCCGTTCGACTTTCCGCCTTTCCCCTTCTTCGGCGATCCTGATTTGACAGCGCGACCTCCACGCTTCGGCGATGCTGGAGACTTCTTTGGCGGCATTGCGAAGGTCGAGAATCTTGATGGTGGTGATAACGATCAGATAGAAGGGACGTTTCGCGCGGGGTTCTCTGATACATATTATGTCAGCGTCCTAATGTAGCGTTGACAGGTCACGGGTTATTATGTCAGCTTGCTTATATAACATTCTGCGCATCCAGGACATGTCCATGAATGTGCAACCACACGCTACTGTATTTTCGTATATCTACCTGCGCATTTCGGTCGTGTTCCGAAATGCGCAACGTAGTGTGGTAAAATGGTGGTATCAAATATACTCAATATTATGGTTGTTTGTACACGTTTACCTGCGCATTTTGGTAGTATTCCAGAATGCGCAGGTAGACATGCATAATTTTACACTATAAATCGATACATTCTTGATGCTTTTGACCATAAATACACTCTTTACCATGTCAAAATACATATAGGAATTGTGAATTGTGTTTGATGTGGATGTACCGATGTGGATGTTTGTAGTTATCTATATACACACATTGGTATGGACTATCACCAGTAAATGTACTGATCTTGATCGAGTCGATCATTTATAGTGTATGTTCTGGTCGTTCTAAGTCTTTATACATATAATCTGCTACTGTTTCTTGACACGCTGAAAAATGCTGACTTATGTATCACTTGTGTAGTCATGTGGTTGTCTGATATCATTTATAGGCACATTGTTTATAGTATCGAGTGTTTGTAACAGTTGTCTATACTAGTGGTAGATGTATAGCATATTACAATATGATATATTCTGTCTCTTTGGAACAATATTATATATATAACCCCTCATATTCTGTATCGAGATGGTATTTTACACTAGTTCATTTTGTATGCAGAGGTCGCGCATCCAGGCAGGTGCCCGGAATGCGCACCAAGGGGTGTCATTTCTAAGCCAACCGTTAGCATAACCCTAAGGGGGTACAGAAACACTGTAAGAATTTCTTTCACCCTCACCACTACTACCCTCCACAAACACTACCTTTCCATCCACATACTCCTATCCATTACTGTGCCTACTCTTACCAACTACTACCATTCACTACCTTCACACCCTACAACTCTCAACACCCATATTTCACTACTTCATCCGTCATACACAGTTCATATCATTCTTTTCTTACAAACAATCTCAACTCTCATATACTACATATCACCATCCATCACACAACATACAAGTCTTTATAACTCCTTTCATACTAAACAATTCAACTTTCAAAATACATCCAGTCAAATTAATACCTTTACCTCTAGTCTCTTGTTAACCAACAAACATCTCAAAACATTCAACATCATCCAATTCCCCGCAATATCACCATCACTACCACCTCATCTCATCAACTATATAACACACTCCTTACTATTATAACTCTTATCATCCCTCTCTAGTATCTCTCCCTTCATTACCCATACAGCTCTACTATACTATCATTTTTTTTCTTTACATCCTTCCACTTCAAATCAATTCAACACATCCCATACTCCCATAGTCCTGAAGTCATATACAGTCACAACTTATCTTTGTCGTTACTTCGCTGGTATCTTGCTTGTGCTTTTTTCATCTACTTATACTATTTCTGGTCATCCATAGTAACTATCTAGCTTTCAAGTTACAACTATTTTACTTATATATGACCAAACATCGTAGGTCAACACAAAGCTCAATATCTAAGTGTATACCACTATTGATGTAGTAAGGATTATTGCACCAAACTATGAATAGTATACCCTTGGAGGTTAAACCAAATGTTGTTAGTCTCTATGGTGGTACAAGAGTCGTCAACACTGTCACTTTCAAATTCTTTGCTAAGTTAGATCCAAAAAGTTGAAATATTTGATTTCATACTAATCCATTAATTATATAAGTTAGGCATCATACAAAACCCTCCAATATCACGTGAGGTGACAGCTTGTGATGCACAACCATTCACCATATTTCTTCATCATGCCAAGTCCTGCCAAGAAAAGCTGAGTTAAAAATGTAGCACAGTCACAGATACTATAGATTCTGATTGACTCAGAGTAGTTGCTACTAGACT
The DNA here is from genome assembly GCA_038090755.1 of Leccinum truebloodii. Classification (NCBI taxonomy): domain Eukaryota; kingdom Fungi; phylum Basidiomycota; class Agaricomycetes; order Boletales; family Boletaceae; genus Leccinum; species Leccinum truebloodii. Next base: position 3,161 of record JBBPNF010000289.1, on the reverse strand, counting down.
TGTAGTGCTAAGATTATATTCTATCAGCCAATGACTGGCTTAATATAGTGGATCAGCACTGTGTAGCAACATTTTTGAACTATGTCGGTCCAACTCTGTGTTTCAGCACACCAGATAATATACCCTCGGCTGGCTGGATCTTTGTCAGACTTCAACAATGCTTAAGCACCTTTTTGCCATCTGTCTTTGACACATTAACAATCAACGATCAATTCTCAACAGCCATGGCTTTGACTTTTGCTTTAATAGCTATCTGTGTAGTAGTTTTGAATGGATTTCCATTAAGCTACATTTCTACCCTTTCATTCTGTTATACGGATAATTGAACGGTTACATTTGTCACACAAACATCACAATTTACACATGATGTTGGTCGGTTTTGCATGACACCTACCTCACTACACTGGATGTATCAACTTAGTATCTCCATCCAGCTTTCTAGGCTCATGCAACCTTATTGTAGATCTTTTTGAAAGGCTTTCTCACCATATAGAGCTATTTTTCGTTGGCAAGATTTAAGGAACAGTATACAATGACAGACATATTACATAATCAAACTTGTGACAAGTGCTCAGATTAATGGAGGAGATCACAGCCTATGATAATTAGACTAGAATACCATCTTCTTGAGAAGCTTGTCTTGCTCAAGTGTAGTCAAAGTGTAGTCAAAAGTGTACCAAAGTGGCCCAACACAGTGTAGTGGCAAGTGTAGGAAGTGTAGTCAAAAGTTGAAGTGTAGCAAAAAAAACAGTTCTCAAAAAGTGTAGTAAAGTGTTGTAAAGACTACCGAAAAAGTATAGTCAAAGGTAGTGGACTACCAACAAAGTGTAATGAAAATTCTACAGAAAATAGTGGACTACAAACAAAGTGTAGTCAAGTGTACCGACAAAGTGTAGTAAAAAGTGTAGTCAAGTGTACCGACAAAGTGTAGTAAAAAGTGTAGCCAAAAGTTTACCAAAGTGTACCAACAAAGTGTAGTCAAAAGTGTAGTGAAAAGTGTAGTGAAAAGTGTAAGATGGTCTACCAAAAAAAAAACAGGGTAGTCAAGGCTCAGTTAGTAAGGGTTATTCCCACACCCCACATATCACACAGATACTGTTATGTGGGATACAGAGGTATCTCCTATGACACAAATATTCTGTCATCGAGGGTTAGGGTTACATGGGTATCCCGCATAAGACAAATGTGCTGTCATGTGGGATGTGAGGGTATACCACATGACATTAAAATGCTGACATGCGGTGTATGGGGGTATACCACATAGGACAAATGTGGTGACATGTGGTGTATGAGGGTATACCACATAGCACAAAAAGGCTGTCATGCGGTGTATGGAGGTATACCACATAGCATAAAAAAGCTGTCATGTGGGATACCCCTACTAGTGTTGTCGCGGCTCGGCTAGTTGCGGGCCGGCTACGACTTCCCACGGCTGTGGCTTCGCCTTGGCTGGCTTATGTGAAAAAGTCACTGTCACATGGCTCGACTCGGCTGGCTAGGCGGACCAATCAGCTTAGAACCGCCGGGTCACCAAATTTTACCGCTGCTAGCTCCAGTCGGCTAGAGTCGGCTTTGAGTCGGCTTTGAGTCGGCTTTGCAAGTACATGTAACGGACCTAACGGTACAACAAAAAATATACAGCGTTCCTACTACGTGCACCCTATTTCACCCCGTATGTACACTACAGTAGTATGCACTATGTTTGGCGCGCCCGAGCCAGCCTGCTACTGCGGCGCGGAGTGAGACTCGGAAGATCTTGCTTATGGTTCATTTTTCGTGTCCCCTTCGGCTTCCTGGGCACAGTTGCGTGACGTGCGTCAGGACTCAGGAAGAAGCTACAATAGAATTACATAGTACTTGCCTTTGTCCTTTGGCACTTCCGTCATCGCGGTTGCATGTTGGGCCTGGGGTCACCAGGCATACTACTACGGCATTGGCCGCGTTGTGGACATTCTTCTGAGGAGACGGAGACGCTCGCTTGACATCAGTCATGGTGAGCTCGTTGAGGTTAAGACCGTCAAGTACGTCACAGCGCGTGACTGATGCGTTGGCTCCGAGTCGGAGCGCAGGGTTGTGGAGCAGTGAGCGCAGGTATTCGTAGTCAGGCTTTACGGCGTAGGCGAGAGCACGTGAATACTGAAGAAAAGTAGCAAATTCGAGAGGCAGGCCATCACTGCATAGCTCATCATTCTTCAGCTTCAGTATGGCGTCATTTGACAGAGAGGGGTTGATATTGCTGAACCACGGAAGTGATCCTTGAAGCAAATAAATCAGCGTATACGCAAGCGACTCGAGATCGTCGCGGCGACTTGATTGAACGCCCAGGTGATGGTTGATCGAGGCAAATGAAGGGGTACCAACGAAGGGGCGGTCCTGCCTGCATGGAACGTGCGCTCGAGTGGCAGAGTTGCGATACTGGACTGCTATGCCGAAATCGATGAGAAAGACAGTCGGCTTGGAGTGGTGGCGTCCAATCAAGATGTTTTGCGGCTTGACGTCACAGTGGATGAAGTTGCGCGAGTGAATGTATTCGAGCCTATTGACCTGTCAAATAAGCAGTCAACGACTCAGTGCATTTTGATGGTTAGTACACGAGAGTCCGGAGTCCGAACACTCACTAACTGATATCCTATAGCACAAACGACATCTACAGGGAGATGTCCACCTTGCAAAGTAACTACATCACATAAGGGCGTCGCCACGCTATCGAGGACGAGAGCCCGATACGACGATTCCGAATCGGATTCCCTGCCAAAGAATAAGGGCTGGGGAAATCCAACACCGCCTTGTAGTTTCTTCAACACTTCGAACTCGTGTTCCAGCAAGGAAGGGCCCGGGGTACAACGCTCAAGCTTGATTGCAACGTCCCGGCCGTTGATGAGATCTTGAGCATGATATACAGTTGCTATGACCGAAAGTTAGTGTACACCGAGCTAATTGAACGGTAAATCATATTATTGTTGTACGCACCGTGTGAGCCAGCACCAAGCATTTCTTTCAAGGTATATCTCCCATCGACACGAACAATATTTACAGCCTGAGGGGCAGGGGGATTTGAGGCCATTGAGTCCTTCAGGGCTCGGAGTCAGAGCGTTCCACTGTTCTACTTCAAAGTTCACACGATGCACCGTCAACGGTCACACAGTGACACACACGCCGCA
>JBBPNF010000288.1:0-16575 GCA_038090755.1 Leccinum truebloodii | reverse complement strand
GTCTCCGGAATACCGTTCCCCTGGCCTTCCACCCCTTTTGCGACGCCATACCGTCTCGGATCACGCACAAGGGGGTTACGACCACCACGGCCAGGGTCATCATCACGCCAGCAACAAGGTCTCTGGATCTTCTTTCGCGCGAAGCCGCTATCGCCAAGGGCCCGCCGCTCAGTATCGTCGGTCCTCGGTCATCGTTCCTGGTGAACAAGGAAATATGTATATGGTTTCCGGAAGCCTTCCAAAGGATGGGGGGGAGTATTCGGACACAAGGAAACTGCGGCGTCAAGTCGACGAAAGCGATCTAGCTCTCGGGAGGATTGACATTATGGCGAGTCCCTTTCCCCCCCTGACTGAGAGTGTCGCTTGCTCATGGTTCGTTCACCCAGAGTGCGTCTGGGTCGCCGCCTGGCACACAGCGCCTTGCGTCGTTGACAGTGAATTCGACCCCGATCGACTGGACGTCTGGTCAGAGCACTGCGAAGGCATTCCCGCTGAACGCTTCTACGAGCAACCAAACTCAGTTTATCATGATGCCTTTGGAATCTGGAGCTGGTATGTTCCAAGCCCGCCAATCATAACACGTCCACTAATTATCTCATAGGAGGCTTCAACAAGCATGTCACCCTCGCTACGGAGGTATTTGACGCAAGCAGCGCGGTGATGGTCATGTACTGCGCCACCTATGACGCGGACCCCGGGGCAACGTCCGCGCTTCTCATGACACCTTGCACGACTCCAACTGTTGAGGCCAACGACGCGGGCGATCCTTGTGCCGGACAAAACGATGCTTCGTCGTCAAGTCTGCATGAGAGCCAAATATTTTCTTACGACCCGTCTACAGGAAAGATCGAACCGATGTCAACCGTCTCTACCTCTCCAGGTGCTGGTGGCAGCGACGACGACGACGACCCGGGTCCATGCGTTGCGGCAAGATCAGTTCGACGGAGAGACAACGCCAGCTCAACAACGAGTAGCTCCACCAAGCCTTCGATCTCCTCGACGAGTCCAGCGCCCTCCGCCAGCGCCCTACAACAGGCACGAAACGTCACGCTCGTCTATGTTGCGGGCGAGCTCGAGGTGCCCGCCTCTACGTCTTCGAGCGTGTCTTCGAGCGTGTCTTCGAGCGTGTCATCGAGTGTGTCTTCGAGTGCGTCTTCGAGCGCGTCGTCGAGCTCCGTTGGTGCGAACGCGGGCCAGGCGCCCGCACCCGCGCCGGCTTCTGCGGCAGTGGTGACGACGACCGTTATCACAACAGTCGTTGCAACAACGACGGCATCGGGATCAGGATCCAACCCCCCCTTATCTAGCCGGACTGTCTCACCTGCACGGGCTGCGGTCTCGGTGTCGATATCCTCACAGCCCCCATCGTCGTCCGCGACGACGATTGCCCCGAAGCCGCCTGCCTCGGGTACGCCAGCGCACTCGAACTCTGTGGACCCCACGAGCACCGTGCCCAAGCCACCCGCCGCCGCCGCCGCCTCATCCAAGGTACAAGCGGACACGGACGAGTCGTTCGAAGTCGACATCGTTGGGATCGGGCCGTCCACGACCCTTGGTGTTTCCCTGCCGACGTCTGTGACGGGTTCTTTAAGCTTTACCAGCGTAACTCTCGACCCGCTGGCTGTGGCATCGTCAATCGCGAAGTAGGCTGCCTCTCGGCGAGGTCCCGTCATGTCTGCTTCTGTAGTCAGGTAGTGTAAGAATGGATGACATCTGAGATCTGAGATCTGATTGATTGATTGTATGGCACCGGTGCATTGCAGCACTAGTGCATCAGCTCGGACTTGGGCTCCCCAGAGCAGTACTTGTAAGGACATAAGTGAGTTCGCCGCAAGTAATATGAATCACGACCACCTCCGAGATACTACGAGATTGATCACTCAAGTACTCATAGTCAGAAGCCAAAGCCAGCTGCGGGAATCCTGCGTAAGGAGAATTTTCATCACAAGGTGTGAGAGTTGCCAACTGGAAGCGCTGGAACAGACCCAGTGACTACATCTCCTCGTCATCATCGAAGTTGAGCTCTTCCACGGGAAAGTCTCCGACTGTCACCCTATCCGGTCGAACGAACACCCCGTGATTGGGGCGACAGGTGAAGTACCGCTTTCCCTGTACTCTACACGAGGCAACGGCGTCGTTTTCATCTGAGATCAAGAAAAAGAGGTTTACGCACGATCCATCGTTACGCCCGATTGGTTCATCGTACTCGATACCGATCCAAATTCCACCGCTTGAGAAGTCTGTCTGTCCCACGAAACGCACCGCACCGCGCTTGTGGAGTCCTTCCTCGGCCGATTCGACCTTGCAGCGTGCGCCGATAGGGATCTCGAGGAGGCCAACATCGGCGGTATCATTTGGGGTCGAGTTCTCCGACGGTGGTGCGAACCGACCGATCTTTAGTTGCTGCTTGTACGCCAATACTGAATCTGTGAATATATGAGCGTGATATATATATATGACGCGAGTGCATGGGAAAGGGGGTGTGTCGCGAACCTGTCCGTTTCGCGTACGCGTCGTCGCTCAGCTCGAATTTCTCGACTTGGGACACATCCGTAAGCTGTCCGGTGAACGAAGTGGAGGGGTTCGTATCGATCACCTGTATTCAGAAGACGTCGATCGGCAGCGGCGGCGTCGAGAGGTTGAGATCACGCGGGGCAATCGATCTCAGGGCTTACGTTGAGCGTTTGGAACGTCGTCAGTCCGTAAAAGCCGAGTTGCTTGGCGTCATCGGAAAGCTGCGCGATCGTCTCGTTCGCATCGTTTTGCACGGAGATGCGTTGATTTTGAACTGGGATGCCGGTGATGAGTTCGAGTTTCGTCTGTGGGTTGAATGAGTGGATCAAGTACGTGTGGGGGGCGATGAGAGCCTTGCCTTGAGCTGTTCTACGGTAAGGTGGAGGTCAAAGCGTCGCTCGGATCGCGTGTCTGGAGAAACTACGAAGACGTTGACGATGGAGGACATGACCTTAAGCAGTACTAACGACACCCATATAGCGGGCCAAATTTCACTACCCCTTACTTACCGCTTTCGGACGATGCAAAGTGGAGTTTGTGTTCGGCTTTCGCCGAACACTTTACCTCCTTCTCAGACTTCATCCAATTGACCAGGGTCCTCCTCCCCATTGTTTCAGCGCCATTTTCACCGAAGACCGAGGCGCGTGGCACGCGAACGGCACGAGAGACTTAGTACTACACATGGGCGGACGAACGAGCTCGATACCTAGAACAGAAGAGCACAATAATAAGAATGGAGAGACGACACGGAAACACTCGGATGGCAAAGACGGACGCGTGGTGAACTTCATATCACTCTATTGGTGATTATGCACACAGGTTCGAAACATAAACCCAAGGCATTCCCTCAGACAACGTTCTCGAGTTGTCAGTGTAAGTTAGGTTCCAATTACAGTGTTTTCACTAATTAGCTGATAGCGATTGGAAAGGGTCACAAGGCTGTCAACTATCGCTCGAAGGGAATGACTATGTCGAACGGTGAATGAATATTCTAAGAATTTAACTGAAAGCGAAACAAGGAAATATGACATATGATCAAAGGGAGAACTTAGAAACTGTAAGGACGACACGAGTCACACGATCGTCGTTAGCGGATCGAAATGGAGCAAATATTCGGGCGAGGAATGGATAAACTCACAGTTCGCGTTCACCAGTGGCATTCACAAGACCTGTCGCAGGGACCTATACAATGTCAAACGCGAACGCGAGCTTGGCACTGCCTTGCATGTCCTTCGCAGTCCATTCATTCATATACCACCACCTCCCTATCGCGCAGTCAACCCCAAAATGCCTAGTGCGACGCGGATAGTCGATCCGGCTCCACTGAGGTTGCGATTGTTCACCGACGACGGCCGTGCATTTATCTTGGGAAGCGTCGATTGCAAAGCGCACGACGCGACAGGCGGAAGGTGGCTGCTGTGCCATCAAACAAGAATGCCAGATGCCTCTTGCATATCCATCTTCCGAAGCGTTGACATGGTGCGCCCAATCACGGCGTGGACCATCAAGGACACGGTCCACCTTGAGAACATCCTGAGCGACGATCTGCATTGGCAACACCGTACGCATTTCGGTGGGCGTATGCTTGGGCAACGTAAGGTCAATGCATGACAAGTGCAAGCCTCCACCTTCCACAAACGACTGGTCCAGGAGCCTGATGTTTTTCCATCCAGTTGTGGGATCGACGACGGAATTTCGGATTATACTGATGTTTTGGAAGCGACCGTTGATGATGCCCTCGTGAGAGAGGCACATTAGAGGAAGGTTGCCACCAGGAGATGGGTCGGGAGGAAGCATAAACGCCTGTACGAGCATTGCTCGCACTTCCAGAGTAGATCCATGAACGACAGGGTAGCAAACGATGACGTGTGATTTTGAGATGAGAGTGTGCACGTTTACTAGGGGTTCAATGCGCCAACCAGGTGGCAAGATGCGCTAATGTTCGATGTGTGATCTTGTACGAACGCTCGTCGATGAAGTTGGCTTCCACTTACCAGTGCCGAGCCCAATGCGGGGAATCTGTAGAGCTCACGTGTCTCCGCATCGAGGATCAGATGATACCACCGGAGGTATAAAAACGGTCCATGACCGCCGTGCAGACGCATTTGAACAAATATCCTCATAGGAATATCCAAGGACCACAGATGATACAGTTGGCCGGAGGTATTGCTAACACGAAACTCTAGGAGCTTCCTAGGGAGTAAAGGGGGAAAAATAAACAAGCGAACATGGAATGGAGTGATATGAATAACGTACCACGGCGAAAATGAGCCTTGAGGGGTTTTGACATTGAACACGATGTAGACTACGGGTCCATCGATAGAGGTCAGAGAGGAAACATCCCAATCATGAACTGTTTGATCTTGTTCATACAAAACCTGGCGAGTAGACGACACTGAATCGGAGTCAATGTCGTGCACCACGAACGCCTTGCCAGATAACTCGCAGTCGATGAGCCATCTTCCATCGACAACTTTTGGAAAATGCAACGGAAAACTCTGGGGTTCGATCTCCAGGCAGGAAATGCCTCGCATACGTCGGTTGGTCCATGAGAGAGACAACCGGTCAGATTTCAGCAAAGTACGCTGGAGGAATTGGACGGTTTGGGACGGGAATGGTCCAGGAGGACGGGGCAGCCGTGCATTTACATACAAGGTCCTCCAAATGTGGGGAAGGTAGCTGATATCATGGAATTGCTTGGAAACCTAGCAAGAATGAGAATGTGGTGAATAAATAAACCGATCAGTGGATGGAATATAACTTAAGCCCACCGTACGTAACTGGACAACATTTCTAGGACTGAGGTAGCAGAGAATCTGACAGATAATTTCTGCCGGTAGGGTGGGTCGACCATTCTCGACCATCTGAACGGACATAGACTAGGACTTGGTCCAAGTTACTGTCGGAAGTTGGGACAGGTCGGGGAGCGAGAGCAAGTCTGGGCAACGGGCAGAGGGCAGAGGGGAATACAAACTGTGGCTCAAGTCGTGCCTCACAGTGCCAGAACAAGTCGGGGGGATACTTCTGGGATCGAGGCTTATTGGGGCGAGACTTATAGGTATCAGGCGCGATGAGTACGGGCATTGACAAATTTCGAACTCAATACGACAGGGGCTATTATGCTTGTTCTGCTAACTGCCACACATACTCAGATCAGTGGAACACATAGCCGAGCACTCGAAACAGCGAACAATTCAGAAAGATGTCCTGGCTCATGTCAATCACTCGACGAAACAGCGAACTTGTCGGAAGAATGTCTGGAGTTGAGCGATGTTTCCGTGGTGGCGCTCCGCACAAGATAAGATAATGCCACGATGCCCTAGCCGTATGGTGCAAGCTGAGGCAGCGTGTAACTTCTGCTTCAACACCTATCTCCCTAACATACACCCCGTCAAGTCCTAGATCTCCAGCCATGGCACCGGTTCGTCGAAAATACCAACGAGCCGAGAAAACGCTCAGGGTGGGTGCAATGTCCATTTTGGGGTAATCAATTCAAGCCACAAGGTGTCAAGACCCACAAACTGCACTGCCCAAGGCGCAGAGAAAAGGAACGCCAACGCGAAGTTGAATCGGAGTCTAAGAAGGACTGTGAGAGAGACCCCAGTGGAACAAGACTTTAGTAAATGCTTACTTGACCAACTTGAATCAAGATTGTTTTTCTAGAGTAGCGCTACACAATACGTGTCAGTGACGTTCAAGATCACATCGCCAGTGAGGGCCGATCTCTCCCGAACAGCCCGTCCGGTTCACAACCGGATTTCATCCGCGTAGCCTCCATCGTCCACCCCTTTCCAGCAACAAGAATCTTTCGGTCTGCGGGACTCCTCTGACATGCATTCCGTTAGTTAGCCATGTTTTCAGAGATTGCCCTGCAGGCCGGACTCGATACCTTGCAAGTAAAAGTTGTGTCACATGTCTCTCAAGGTTGACCTCAGACGTGCATGGGATAAGGCTGCTGCGTACCTGCCACCAGTGAGATCTCGCTTGATGAGATTGTTCGTTCGTAAAATGAAAAATTAGCTTTTCCCAATTTGTTCGACATGATGTAACTTCGTTCCTACCAGGGAAAAGACGAGTCATTCCCGGTCTCAGGCTACGCCCGCTCGTTGTGGGATTGGGCTCTAGAGCCATCTACAAGGCCTTGTGATGCCGCCAAATACAACAGGGGCTGTTATATAGGCAGAAAGGGGTGGCGCTGCTTCGGCTCGTGTCACTTCAGGGCAGAGGGGAACACAAACTGTGGCTACTCGTGCCTCACTGTGCCACTGAGTGCGTCCGTAATTCAGCAGTGAAAGGCGACCTATTCATCTACTCGGATTTCAAATACAGCCGAGGTATCCTCCAGACGAGGCCCATCAACATCGTCCAAGGGAAACATCTATCCTGCAACGTACGGATCGGCTCAGAACAATGATCAAGACATGAGGCCATCTGCGGATGACCTGAGAACTTGCCACGGGAGTGTAGCATGTCAAATATATATATTGAAAGGCTATGGGATAATAACATTAGTGGGGCCACAACGTCCGACGTTATTCTCGAACTCAATGTGGTGAGGTCGTTTGGTGTGCCGGGCTCTTTGGGGGTGGCAGGGACATCAGAGCGGAAGAAAGAAACGTGAAAAGTAATATGGGCGTACTTGCCTTTTTGGTACTTGACTCTTGGCAACGTTTTTCCGGCAAGTAACTGCAGATATGGCTGAACCAAGGGCAACTCGGAAGCCAGTGAGGAGCCTGAAAAAAGCCCGGATAGAAAAGCCGATCATGACCAAAAAATCAATGCCAACGGGGAAACCATCACTTGCAAAAATTCAGCCATCCGTTTCCCTCGATTCTCCAAAAGATAAACGAAAGTGGGAAGAGACCGAATCCCGTGTTGACTATATCGACACTGCAGAATCATCTACCAGGTCCGGGCTGCCCTCTTCTTTTATCGTCGTCGCAGGTTCATACGAAAAGCTCCTCTACGGACTCGACGGGACAGTTACGTCCTCCAAGTCTGGCTACGCGTTCCAATTGAAGCCCGTCTTCATATTTCCTGCACATGTATCATCCATCAAAGCTGTTGCTGCTTCGCCCAGCGGAGGGAAATGGCTGGCCACGGGAAGCTCTGACGAGATCATCAAGGTGTGGGACCTGGTGAGGCGGAAAGAGATCGGTGGCCTGATGCACCACCAAGGTACGTCACACCTATTGTTTGTGTTTACCTCAGGAGGCGACGCGACGACGTTCCAGGCTCCATCACGTATCTCCAGTTTGCTTCGCGCTCTCATTTGCTCTCTGCGTCCGAGGATGGTACACTATGTCTTTTCCATGCGCGAGATTGGACTGTTTTGCGCACGCTCAAGGGACACAAAGGCCGTGTCAATTCTGTCGCTATCCACCCGTCTGGAAAGGTTGCGTTGAGCGTCGGGCAAGACAAGACACTGCGTATGTGGGATTTGATGCGGGGTAAAGGGTCGGCCAGCACGAAATTGGGAAAGGGTGAGATCTCTGTTCTATGAGATGAATCTTACTCAAAGCTAGCTACCAAGAGGGCGAAGTCGTCAGATGGTCTCCGTCCGGTTCGATGTTTGTCGTTCAGTCGATGTCTTCCCTCGATATATTTTCTACGGTACGTGGCTGCTCGTATGAACGCATCTCCGTGCTCTCTCTCATCGGTACTAGAGTATGGCTTTGCAACATTCCACTACGCATCCATCAAGGATTCATAGCGTGCGTTTTTGTAAACGTGTAAATGGAGAGGGAGAGCTTCTATTGGTCGCGGCGGAAGATAAAAAAGTGTCTATATATCAGCTATCCGAGGACCCGCAATCACCTCCTGCGATCATCGCCGAGATGGTCGGCCATGCAAACCGGTTCGTTAACACATCCTGACCACATACTATTTACTGAATGATCTGCAGAGTAAAAGCTGTGGAGACGCTTGACATCGCGCTCCCGACGACCACATCCAAAACCGAGGGCACACGAGAGTCGACGACGATCGTCTCTACTATTTCGTCTGACGGAAAAATATTCGTGTATGACTTGGCCGCACTGCCTGCCGAGACGACTGAAAAGTTGCAACTACACCCGGTGGCGGAATACGACACCAAGGGCACCCGACTGACGTGTTTGACCGTTGCTGAGGGTAGATCGACCGTCGTGAATGGGAAGCGGAAAGAGAGGGAAGAGGAATCCGAAAAAGAGGACGAAGCAGAGTGGGAACCGAATGTGGACGAAACGTAGTCGAACCCATGATTATGGTTAGGGTTACATGTCAAATGATCATGCGAAACGAAACGCCCAGCAGACTTTGTCATGAACTCTGCAAGGCTCAAACGGAAACTTGGCGACTTGGGCGTCGATACTTTTGGGAGGAGAGCTAATGAGAACTTTTGCTTGGTAAAATTGTTTCGCTTTCGCCGTTGCTGCGACATTCACGGTCCGTCTAGATTGGTACGCCTCTGCCGCCCCTCGAAAAGTCCAAAGATACGGGCGAGTTCGTACCGCTTTGGAAACAAGACGTCAGTTGCTGCTCTTCAGTGGGCTATTTAGTCTGATGAGTCCTGCAATCTAGGTCAGAGATGAAAAGGGCCGAAGAAGACTACATGGCGCATTCACAGGAGGGTTCTCTGCCGGCTACTTCAACACCGTCGGTTCCAAGGAAGGTTCGTCTCGTGTTTGGCTCGTCGTACGGCATGCGAACTTGAACTCAAACTCGTCTCCAGGATGGGCCCCGTCGACGTTCGTCTCCTCGCGATCGGATCGCGCCAAGGCTCGGGCTGTGCGCCCGGAGGACTTTATGGACGAAGAAGACCTCGCAGAGATGCGCGCGGACCAAACACTCATCAGCGAGCATGAACAGATGGATATTCTCGGAGGAACACAGGCCGAGAAATCTGGTCGGGCCGGGGACGACGACGGGCAGAAAGAGTGCGTTTCTTAATCTTCTATTTTTCTTTGGTGACGTATCTCATCGTATCACGTCTCCGTTTCTTTTCCTTCCATGCAGCCCGATCACCCTCGCACTCGAACAAGCTATATCGCCTGCACCCAAGGATTCGCTGGGTGGCCGCATCCTCAGGAAGATGGGCTGGAAACCGGGTCAGGGTATAGGACCGAGAGTGACGTGGCGGCAGCGCGAGATCCAGCATGGGCGCGATCCAGACCGGGAAGGGCCCGACGTGGACGAGGAAGCCAAGAAGCACACGTATCCGCCAAAGGACGCCCCGCCGGTCGTTGTGCCCCGCAAGGAAGATTTTCACGGGCTCGGGTTTGCCAGGGCGATGGGACTCCGTGCGAGCTTGGGTGTCCATGGGCAGGGCGAGGCGCAAGGTGATCAGGGACCACGACTCTCAGGTATGTTTCGCCGTCTGCTATTGGGTTTTGTTGCTGCTCACGCGGTTGACTTTCGCAAGGTGGTTTCGGACTGGGCGCGTTGAACGACGCGGATGAGGACGATTTGGATGTTTATGATCACGCCGCTGGTGGAAGAAGCCGGCATGCTTTCGATGTCAACGATATGCAGGACGAAGAACGCGCAGTGACTAGAGGTCGTGGGGCTAAGTTTAGTGGAGCTAGTATGCCCCCATCATCGGTAGGCTCTGCTGTCGGCTACGGGATTGGGGCAGCATGCTCACGCATTTCAGCCACAAGGGAAAGGGAGTGGATCAGGCTTGTTTCGCGACGGCAAGCCTGTCCTCGCCGGTTTCAGACTTGCGGAAAAACCAGTAGCAGAGAACTTGTGGTAAGTCGTTTGTTGATTCAAAGTCTGTCTGCTTCGCTACAAAGTCGATCATTACAGGTTCCCACCTCCCGAAATACCAAAGGAGTGGAAACCCAATCCCAAGGCTGTCTGGGAAAGAGCAAGAGAGGCACTGAGCGAGAAGGAGAACGTGCCCAGTTTCCCTGTGCCAGGACAACCTCAGACTCACGCACAATGGAAAGTGGGAATAACCCCAGATCAGGTTAGTGTTCCTCGAACCACGCAAATTTCATCGGAAGACTCATCCACTGTCCGCCCCCTAGCGAGGCGCTGCACTGGGAGAGACCCCTCTTCCATCTGCGCCGCGCTCCATCTTCGAATACATGTCAAAGAAAGACCAAGAGCGGATCAAAAACATTGCAACAAACCGTTTCGCCGGTCCCTCGGCCTCCGAGTCGACGGAAAAAGATCCATCACCACCAGAACCAACGCCAAGCACACTCCCACCCCAAGGACCTTACATCCCACACACCGAACCGCACGTGGCGCAGGCAGCGTTGCAAGGGTTCCAACCGTTCACTTCCAACCCCCACAAGCAAACGCGATATACTGATTACCTCCGTTCATACGCCGAGCCTGGATCAAGTGTCTCGATACCAGCACGGCAGCCGACCCAGACGCCCGAGGCGTATGCGCTCGAGTTGAGTGAATTCGCCAAGGCCGCGGCGCTCTTCCGTCCTATCTCGGGAGCGATGGCGGGGCGGTTTAAGAGCGCCACCGTGCTCGAGCTCGGGCCCAAGATCGTTGAAGGGCTGCATACGCCTAGTGCCGAACCAGTGTCCGAGGCAACGGAACGCGAAGAGGAAGAGGAAGAGGAAAAGAAGGAAGAAGATCCCAAGGTGTACGCTGCTCGGCTGGGCATGTTCGGTCCGATGACGAGAGAGGTGAAGCCGTGGCAGCCTGCGCGGCTGCTGTGCAAGCGGTTTGGCGTCAAGGATCCCGATCCGGAGGTGCACGTTGATACGCCGGAGGCGTCGGGGTCTGCTAGTGCGGACGTGGGGCAGAGCACGGACGTGACGGGCGGTGGTCCTGAGGGGACTGGAGGTAGTAGCGGTGCGGACGGGTCGGACATCCCGCGCGGGAAGCGGGATTTGGCCAATATTGGGCTGGGCGAAGACGATGGACAGGGCGACGATGTGCTCATGTATGAGCGGCCGCCGATGAACATCTTCAAAGCCATCTTCGCGAGCGACGACGAGGAGAGCGATGAGGAAAGGGAGGATGAGGACAAGCCGGCGCTAGAGAACGATGCTGGTGAGGAGCCTTCGGTAACGGAGAAACCGGCCGAGACGTCGGTTCTGCCACCACCGGCTGCGCTGGATCGGGCCAAAGAGACCGATGCGGAGGAGGACAAGGTGGTGGATCTGTCGACATTCAAGCCGACATTTGTCCCCCGGGATGCACAGGGACGCTCAGGGAACGGGAAGGCGAAGGAGAAGAAGAGCAAAAAGTCCAAAGCTGGCGCGCTCGTATCCTTTGATGTGGACGAGGACGGAGGAGAGTCACTCTCGATATTAGCGCGGCGAGAGACCAAGGAACGGGATCGTCCGAAGAAGAAACGAAAGAAGCACAGAGAGCGTGCAGGAGAGGAGGACGAGTGGGTGGAGAAGCCGCCACCGGATGTCGTCAAGGATCTTCCTGCCAAGAGACCCCCAGAGGACGACGTTCCCATGAAGGCGGACGATGTCGATGGGGCTGCCGGTCCACCCCGGGGACGGAAACGTGCCGTGGATTTTTTGTAGTTGAGGACGCGACGAGGGCGATGCACGCTTTTTCTGTGCCTGTGTTCAGATGCGACGGTGTCGAGTTTTCACCTAGTGCAAATCCTTGATCGCGATGATACCATCAACATCAGTCAAGGATGACTCTATTAATGATGTATCTACGATACGCGAATTCCCCCTATGCAAACACTGCTTTAGTTTGTATTGACCATCCAGAAGCTTGATCAGAAAATCAGCATCAGGTGCAGGGCTGGTCTACGGCCTGATGTGCGACCGAGGGCAATTTTTTGAATTTGCCCTGCATCCAGACTCTGTACATCTTTAGTTGCCTCTTTCTGTTCACGAGCAACCTCCGATCCACCCCTAACTGTTCGATGGTAAACGGGTGATGCGGCGGGCAAGATGGAGCCAGGAGAATAGGGTGGATGGTGGCTTGTGGGGTAGCTGGAGCCGAATCCTTGAGTAAACAACCTGATTGATCGGCCACCAACAAGTCGGGCGATATTGGGGTGTGGGATGATGGACTCGGAACGCCATCCCTACCGCCGTCTTCCTCCTGTCCTCGAGATTCCGTTACCTCTTCCACGGTTCGCACCGTCGTTTGTGTCGGCGACGCTCGAGATCCGGTGAACATCAACGCTAATTCATCTTTCGGTGGACATTTCGGCGTTTGTATATGGTAGAAAACAGCAGATACGAGCACCTACCCGACTCAAAAAAGTATACGCGGGTCTTGTCGCCGCGGATGTAGAAATTATCTTCGAGCATTCTGCCCGATTTGAAGCGTAGTTGGGTGAGATCGTATCGTCCGTAGTCACGGACGAGGACGATGCCGCCTGGTTTTAGCATCTGCCGAACACTATGAAACTACGGAGTCGACACAGACGTGAGGGTGACATACGCGGTGGATGTTGGCGATCGCCTTTTCCCATTCGTTGGGGTGTAGAGCGCTCAGGACGAAGACACAGAGGACAATATCGACAGTTTCTGGATCGACGCCCGGTGGAAGAGTGTTTTCAGAGGTGAGATCCCACACTGCAGCTTGTATTGAGCCGATGGGTGGGTTGTTGTATAGAGGATTACTCTGCATGTACATGTTATCTCTGGTTGAATATTCGCGCATACGACCAAGATACTTGCCTGGACTAGCTTGACTGCATGTGAAGAATAGTCGTATGCACGGATCGTGAGTTGAGAATTCTGGTTCGCGGCAAGTAAGGGAAACGCGGCATTTCCGGCACCTTGACTGAATTGTTTAGAGAAAGTACTGATGAAGGCACGGAATTCAACGCCTCACCACAGCCAATTTCACAGATGGTGATATCTCCTGCCTGATCTGATCGATAAAGGTGCAAACAACGATCAAGCCGGTCACATACCCCGGGTTCGGCGGCGCACAAAAGCTCCGGAAATTCGAGATGCAGCCTATGTGCAAGTGAGGCAAGGGTATTCGATCATGCATATAGCAGGGTACCATTTTCTGTCGCGGAAAAAGTTGTCTGCGTTGGTCTTGTAAAAATTGTCCCTGGTCGCGCCGGTGTTACGACAGGAACATCTGTGCTGATGGAACATGCGCTCACCAGTATTTGGCAGGTTTGGCGTTGTATTTATCCTTGTCTTCTTCAGGAACGGGAACGAGCCGCTGCCTCCTGAGAGAAGAGGCGATGTTATCTGCCTGGTCATCGGGGGGAGGGACATGATCCCAAGCATTTTGGGACCATACGTCGGTGTTTTCCGACAAGAATCTGACTGTCTGTCGGCGCATATATGCTGCAAAGACGCGCATATATGCTCACCTGGAGCCAAACGGTGGTTTCTCAGCGCTGATGTCGTGCACGGAGGAGGTTACCTTTGGGATCCTTGCCATAGGGACGGAGATGCGGCTGTGTTCGGTCCTGGGGATTTTTGTTCGCTTCGCTGGATAAAAAAGGAAATTATGCCGCAAATGCTCGAAATGCTAAATTTTTTTCCGTTTCTCCATCAAAAAGAAATTCACACGGGCGCCGAACTGGTTCTCAATCATGGCAGGCAGTGATCCGGGGACTAGAGACTACCCACTGTCGCGACAGTGTACTACATGGAAACTGCACCGTAGACCCGCCAAGCTATTAGTAGTAATAAAAATATAGTACTTAGTTTTTTTGAGGATGTTGCCTAGTCGGTCTAGATCAGCGGGTCTCCGGTGTGAATTAACTGTGGGCAGGTTTGGGCTGCAATTCGGGTAACCCTTGAGCTTAACTACTTGCCAGCGTCTGGTTGCTCTCCTCACTGCAACCAACGTCCCTGCCGTTCTCGAGGTCAGTTAGTTACGTCGTCGTCGTCATCGTCGCTGTCGCCCAGCAGAACCCACATAGATAGCTTGAACACCACTGCGGTGTCGTGATCGGTTTCAGCCTCCTCATGTCTGCTCTCCACCGCACCAATCCTAAACCTCCTCCTCCGGGTGACGAGGACCTTCAGCATCTCTACGACGAAGTTTGGCGTATCTTTGGCGAGGAAACAACTTCACCAACAGAGCGCTCGGCCCCCAACGCTGCCTCCCTCACCTCGAGAGAACACCTTTCTAGCACTCTCCGCGCAGATCCGGATTCGGCAGGTCCCCCTGCACCCACAGCAAGACGTTCTCCCCCTCGCCCTCCACGTATGTACCGCTGTTCCAGTTTTGTATGGACGGCTTCCCATCTACCTTATCAGAACCACCATCCCATGCCCTTGAAACTCGCCCCAACATCGATTCCGCTGTTTCTCCGACATCCCAAAGGAGGCTACGCCCGTTGCCTCTCCCGCCTGGCGCAGCTCCTCTACCAGTCGCAAGTCCCACTGATTCCTACATCACCGAAGTCCCTCAGACTGTGCGCAGTACTTCTCGCCCAGGAACAGGAAATGTCGATAGGTATGCCGATTCTCCGTTATATTTTTCTCTTCTTCACACTTTCGTCCACAGTCGCCGCCAATTACCACCACAACCCTCTGGCTTCATAGGCAGTCGGGGCTCGACTGGATCGGCAACTTCTCATGGAAAACCAATCGCTACTCCCCAATCGGACATCTCCCCCAACATCTACAAGCCAGTCCCGGCCGTTCCCACCCATTCTGACGGAAATAGTTTAGGTGCTGACGACGCCCGTGATAGCCTGTCTCGTAAGCCCTCCGCACGACCT
This sequence comes from Leccinum truebloodii, assembly GCA_038090755.1. Classification (NCBI taxonomy): domain Eukaryota; kingdom Fungi; phylum Basidiomycota; class Agaricomycetes; order Boletales; family Boletaceae; genus Leccinum; species Leccinum truebloodii. Next base: position 1,427 of record JBBPNF010000288.1, on the reverse strand, counting down.
GCGGGCGCCCTAGCTCCCACTATTCCCGGTTTTAATCTTTATGACGAAAATTCGATCCTCGACATGTACGCCGAGGACGCTTCCAAAGGCCGTCCACCCCACATTCAACTACAATCCCATGGTCCATCAAGACTCACGGACGCGTATCCGCAATCCAGTGCTCGTCTGCACCCGGATTCCAATACAAGTCTACCTTTGAGTTCACGCGCCAAAGATCATCAACCCCAGTATTCACCGTCTTCCGATTTCATTGGTCGTAGGTCGTTGACCCGATCAATTGATCTGACAACGCTGACATAGCTGCGTTCATAAGAATTTGAAGCAAACATAGGCCGTGCTACCTCTGTGGGATCGACAATCTCATCGGCCCAAACAGATCTACTTGGGCGGCATTCGTCAACTACCACTACGGCTACTACGTACAGTGATTTTCAGGGACACAAAACCAGCTCTTCCGTGCTGACCCACGGCAGTTCATTCAGTTCTGCTGCACTCTCATCTGCTGGCCCCTCTACGGTGGGATTCCCTGAAACATGCGACGATTCTTTCAATGTCTATGATATCCACGGTAGCAGTATAGACTTCAACCACTCCCGGCCAAGTGACTACACTGCTGCTGACAGCTCCGGGGTAGCGTTAGCTGACCCAGATGATGAAGACGAGGAGTACTTCACTGACAGCGACGATCCAGATCCGGATCGCTTTGTCAACTTCAGTCTGCTCTCTCATCTGGCTGTTAGACTCCGCGACAAGGTCCCGAGAGGCACACATGTCAAGAGCGGTATTCCTTATCCCCGCGCCTTTACTGGCAAGGACATCGTTGTACGTGGTCACTTTCTCGTTTCGTCGTTTCGATCAACATGATCTACTCAAGTCAACGATCCAATCACAAATTCAACGAGAACTGCTCATTAACCACGGTGTCTCTACGGCAGACAGACGTGCGGCGTTACAGGTGGCTCGTAGCCTCCAGAGTCAACTGTTCTTTTATGAAGTTGAATGGGGCGATAAACCGCTCCAGGACGGAGTCGAGGACGTGTACATGTTCTTAGACGATCTCGAGGGTAATTCCGAGTCACAGAGGGAAAGAGAAGAACTGCCGACAGCCGTGATCACTATGCTCACAAAATGTTACACCTCGACGTGCAGCGAGGAAGATCCGTGTTACTCATGGGTTTGTCCACGACGACGCGTGCGTATCCAGATCGTATTCACTATCCAAGTTGATTGATTGTGATATTGTTTAGGCGGCCCTTGTGACAGACATAACGGAAACCAGTCCAGCACCTGAACCCGAAATCGCGCCCCACGTAAGTGATCAACAGCATTTGAATACTGTTGTTACTTATGCTGTTGCGGTAGACCAAAGACTGGTTGAGCACAGTAGACCCTGGCATTCTTCGTAGTCTTCCAGAAAGCGAGATTCA
>JBBPNF010000287.1:0-16578 GCA_038090755.1 Leccinum truebloodii | reverse complement strand
AACCGACTTCTTCACCCGACGCTCCAGCCCCGCTCGTGGACCCTGATTCAGAGCTCGCACATGCGCTCCAACCGCTGCTCGAACAAGAGGCACTCCTCGAGTCGTTTGTCGGCGAAGCGATGGCGCATCGCAAATTTGAAGATGCCAAAACGCTCAAGACAAATTTGAAGGAGATTCGGGTAGAGATTGATAGGATGATGGAGAACCGGGCCGGGAGTGGGAGTACGTAGAGCATGGGACAATTCGTTTATCTATAGGGATATCGTCATGGAGGTTATAACTCGCATATTTCTTATTGCCTTGGTGATGTGACGTCTATGTTGGACAGTGCACAATTGAATGTCGTGTTGCTCGGCTAACGACGATACGTATCGCTCTCTGACTGCGCGGTACCGACGGACGGCTCGACGACGTGGCAGGGACAGGTACGTATAGTCTCGTCCCCAGACGTGCTGCAGACAGCTGTCAGCTGTATTTCAAATTGCGCTGCAGAAACCTCTCCAGAACGTCTGGTGCATTTCATACGGCAGGCCCCATCCATCACACGTCATGCTTTCGTCACAGGTCTGTAATCATGTCGTAGCGAGCAATCTTATCAGCGCACCGCGTCGACATGACGCACTCGCCAGACGTTCTGTTCTGGAGCGTTTTTCGTTCAGCTCGTTCAAACTCCGCCTGCAACGCTCCGAATGCATGGGAAGAAATGTTTGTAGGCCGCGTAATCGGAGCCTGAAAAGCGGCAGCCGCGGCCGATCGTTTCCTCCCTCGACGAGATGCGGCCTCGCTGCTGAACATAATGCATGCCGCTGCCCAAGGAGGCAAGACTAGGAGCAAACGCTCACACTGAAGAAATGTTTGTAGGTCGCGTACTTGATCGGAGCCTGAAAAGCGGCATCCGCAGCCGATCGTTTCCTCCCTCGACGAGATGCGGCCTCGCTGCTGTGTATAATGCATGCCCCACGGAGGCGCACCTCATCTGATCTGGCCGATGCTGATGCGGCTGTTCATAAAAGCGATTGCTACGACAACTGATAGTGTGTATCTATTGTCGTGGAGTATATGTAAAAACATGATGACGTGACGGTCCGGCCCGGGCCATCATGCATCATGGTTTGGAAATCTACGTTGATGATGTACAGTTACTAGACTTTCTCATAATTCACGTCATGAGAAAGTCTACCGTAGTAGAACGGACATTACCGAGTAAAGTACGCTGGCGACTCGGCGGGGAGAGCAGACGAAGAAATTTACCTAATCAACTTGAAGCAAAGGCAGAAGTGGTTGCATATCAGTGCCAGCTCGGACGGTTCCAACCTAATTTCAATCAATCACGTCTTTTTGATGAACCCGGCATCGTGCATCTGACATCACTATGACAAATTTGTGTAAGTAAATGCACTTGGCACGGGCGTACGATGAGTAGCCTCCTGAAACTTCATAACCTACCAGCGGTATGCTCGGGTACGACGGGGCCAGTAGCTGACACTGGCTGTGTGCGAGCGCTTTTTTTTTTTTTGATGGACAGATGAGTCGACTGGGATGCTGAGGCGACGTCCAGGCGTTGTGGTCTACGTTGCACAGAGATCATCCTGACACCCGAAAATAATAAATCGAATAAATCGTGAATACGTACCATGTCCAACTCTACAGAACATGGAGGCCTGAGGGCCCGGGTGGGAAGGCAGCAGTTGGTAGGTGCACCGGTGACCTACCGATCACCGGGACACAAACCGAACACACAGGCAGACGGTGTCGTGCTCAGTAACACCCACATTTAAGCCATGATCATGTCACATGCGTGTCTCATAGTACACAGAACCGGGCCCACAAAAGCTGGCCAGAAAACAAGGTCGTACCAAGACAATCATTGCTTTTCTGCGTTCGCCGATAGGCTTGGTTTGAATGGTGAAAAAGGTTTCATTCTGCATTTCCCCCGTGCCACGTGGCACAAGTGTATTCCACGATCTGTGCCACTATAATGATACCGTATGCTTGGGCGCGATATGAATCGATGACCGAGGGCCAGAGCAACGCGATCTGGTGACCAGCTGAGACTCTAAAGGAGGAAAATGCTGAGATTGGCACTAGTGTTTGACTTCGCACTCCGACCGCGCCGGAAAGGCCAATTCCTTGACTGCCAGTCCGGTGACCAGTCATAGTCACGTCCAAATATCGACGGCTTGCTTCGCCTCAGCATTGCCTCTTTTGGACGTGACTGGTCATCAATCTACTTCGTTCCTACGATGACGGATCATAGGCTCAAGGCACTAAACCCTTGTCGTGATGAGGCTCTGACATCCACTGTCACATGACAAAAACTTTGTTTCATGGATGTCACAGTGATTGCCAACGCCGCATCCAAAAAATGCAATGTTCAATCGTATATATATATGAGGCGGCTGACTCGGAGGCCTTTCCATCTCGAACAAACCTATCAACCATAAAAATCCATGGCTTCGTCGACAGAACCCACTCCCACACATTCGCCACTGGCAGAGGCATCCCCCCTCTTCACTCCTTCGACCTCCGCCTCCGTGTCCCCCCTCGGTACCCCACCCCCCTCGGAACCGAAATCTCTTCCCCTTGCTGCAATCGATCGACAGATCGACAACGTCATCTTTGACCTCGGTGACGTTTTATTCACTTGGTCCGCTAACACCGGCACCTCCATCTCACCCAAAACACTACATTCCATCCTACGCTCTTCTACATGGTTCGAATACGAAAAGGGCAATCTCGCAGAAGAGCAGGCCTACGCTCTCGTCGCCGCGGAGTTTTCTCTAGATGGTCACGATGTCGCCGCTGCCTTTCAAGCGGCCCGGGATTCCCTCCAGAGCGATCCTTACATGGTCGACCTCCTTCACGAGCTCAAACAGAACAGTAACGTTCGGCTCTTTGCCATGTCCAACATCTCCACGCCGGATTGGGAGGTTCTGCGCCGCAAAGGTCGTCCGAAAGACTGGGCGCTCTTTGAGCGCGTCTTCACGTCTGCCGCAGCGCGCGAGCGCAAACCAAATCTCGGATACTTTCGCCACGTCCTAGAATCCACCGGGATCGATCCTTGTCGTACCGCGTTTGTGGACGACAAGCTGGAGAACATTGTATCGGCGCAGTCGCTTGGTCTAAAGGGGATCATGTTCACTTCATCCAAGGATGTCGCTCGCGAACTGAGGGTGCTCATGCGAAATCCAATCGTTGATGGGGAACGGTACTTGCGCGAGAACGCCAAGCAGATGAAATCGGTCACTGATACGGGTGTTGTGCTCGAAGAGAATTTTGCGCAGCTGCTTATCCTCGAAGCTACGGGCGATCCGAGCTTGGTCGATTATATCAAGTACCCACGGTTGAGCAATTTCTTCAAGTGTATGTCCACGTTGTTTCCTTCGTCGAAAGCAACTGCTGACTCTTTTTCCGCTAGCGGGAGGAGTTCTCACTACATCATCTTTTCCTTATGATCTCGACACAACGTCGATCGCGTGTACGGTATCGGATCACTTGTCTCCCGAAGTGAAGAACGACATCATGAATGAAATATTGACACTTAAAAACAAAGATGGGATCGTCCAGACATATTTTGATCTCAACCGTCCGCGGATAGGTATGTGTTCGAAAGAAATACCACGCATATAACCACACATTCATATCATTGCAAAATTTTAGATCCTATCGTTTGTGTCAACGTGCTCACGTTTTTTTACTCCAATGGTCGCGGCGGAGAGCTAAAAGAGACCTTTAACTGGGTTTATGAGGTTCTAAAGAACCGAGCATATACCAACGGCACACTCTATTACTATGGACCCCACACGTTCCTGTATTTCCTCTCCAGGCTCCTTTTGGTGTCGATCTATGCTCGCCAACGAATAGGCCAGCTCTTCGCCAGGCGCGTAGCAGAGTCATTCGGAGCCGAAGGGGATGCTCTGGCGCTGGCGATGCGGATCCACGCTGCTGCGGTGGTAGACTTGTGCGATAGCAGAGATTACGAGCGATTGAGAAGAATGCAGGAGGCAGACGGGTCGTGGCCGATGGGATGGATATACAAGTATGGGGCGAGCAATGTGTTGATCGGGAATAAGGGCCTCACGACGGCGTTGGCGGTGTCATCAATACGGAGGTACAGGGAGCTAGAGCTTCATTTGCGTTCGTTTGACTAGACTCGGATCGTGGGCTCGGATCTCGCGATCTAATTTCCTACTAGGATCGGGGGCTCATTCTCGCGATCTTTTTTTTTTTTTTTTTTTCGGTTCACCATACATTGTCACCAGGATGATCAGGTCGACTCATGGCCTCGAGACTGACGATCGGTCGGTCGTTGCTACTTGAGTGGCATACTAGTACGATATATCACTGCTAGACATTCGTATTAGATGCAACTGCGTATTTGGGGTAAGGAATTCTCAGAGACAAATAGATCTGTTCTTCAATAGATTTGGAGGTTATCTAGGACGGAACAGGAGCATATTTAATCTCGCCTTCGCGTTTTTTCCCTTGTGTGCTGCCGGGTTTTCATGCATATGAATCCGTTACATTGACTCTTGAACTCTTCCGACCACCATGCACCTCAAATGCCAGTGGTACACAATTCTGCCATCGGTTTGACTATGTAGTGGGACTTCGAACGACCCTGCCAGCATGAGTCGCAAGTTTTGTCTCATAAGCTGGTCTCATAGATGATGCAGCACTGGATGGGGGGGGGCGAGTGACGGGGACCTTAATCTCGCGGCTCGGCTAGCCAAGAGAAGACCATACTACATATATCGTACACGTTTTCAGATCAGAACACACGGCGATACTGAGTGGCGGCGGCAGATGTTCCGCCATATGTAACATGCTAATTAGGTAATGGCTATGGTGTTTTCTTTGGATATCACGGCCAAAGAAAGGTAAGTACAGTATGTATTGACAAAGTTCAAGGTATGCATGATTTTTACAAGTTACAGTACGGGACTTCTTTTTTACGAAAATAAGCTGGCAGTGTACTAGTACTTACACAGTGCATCCCGTGCGCCTGTATCCAAGTTCAGGTAAATACCCGAAGCGGTGGAACGAAAAAGGTTATCTCGGCCAAAAAAGGGTGATATATTTCCTCGCTTAGCACTGCGGCAGTGTCCACTGGCAATTCCCGAAGGCCGTTACCTTCCAAAATGAGCACAACTCCATTGGCCGCATCAATGAGTCGCTCAACTCAACTGTGGCTCCCGCCGCTCAAACGTACAGCGGAATTTCCACTTGTCACTGGTCCCTGGATTATATGCATGACGGATCAACAAAATTTAGGTTTGAGAGAGTCAGGATTCCAACCTGGTGCCATTGCAATACGCCGAAATCTCCTCTGCTTTCGCGGACAGGTCAAAATTCAGATCTCCCAAATTCACATATCCAATGCCCGCATTGTACACCCATCATATACCTGCCTGGTGGGGCGAATCTGGAAAGCTCCTCCTGTGCGCCTCATCTATCCGGGTGTCCTTGGTTCGAGTCAAATGTCCCGGGGGCTACATAATTCCGTTCCGAAAGGCGGGAATGACTGTGGTAAATTTCACTTGGCCGTAATTGGCAGAAGATTTGGCTGCCACTGAACCGTTGATCGCCTCTCCGAAAAGATAGACTCGAGTCGAAATCCGTAGACGAGCCAGGAAACCTCCTTTTAATTGATGGTTCACGGTGTGGAGATCAAAGGATGGCTAAATCTCAAAGAAAATCAATCTAGTAGCAGTCAATCACCCGTCATAGCGAAACATCCACCCGGAATTGTGACCTTGGCTTGGCCGCCTAACCACCGCGCTTGGACTAGAACTATCGGGGCCTGCTCCGCGAGCTTCTTCGCTAACCTTGAACTTTCCTCCCATCCTAGAACAGTTTCATTATCGGACATCCGTATGTGCGGGTAAAATTTCGTCAGACTGTTTACATGGTACGTGTGGAGCACTGGAGGACCCATTGATGTACATATATGACACATATCTACGGTCAGTTCGTCTTGAACCACACAGCTGGATCCTCCCTCTCAACCCAAGTGGTTCCGTCTCAGGCCATGTCTATTCCTTATGACAGTGAATTGCGCCATGCTTTGGACCCGACGTATGCGAACTCTAGCCAAAGGAAGGCTACTAATAAGAGCGACTCCGTTCACGAGGCGAGTGAGATCTTATTTCGCTCCGCAATCGCGCTCTTATACCCGCAATGCAGTCTAGTACCCACTTTTGCGAAGCGACGAAGTCTTGTCAATGGGTTGTTAAACAGACCTCCGAGTTCTGCATTGCCGACATCTCATGCGGAACTGTCGAAATGCATCTGAAAAACGCTCATGGTATCAGGAAAATAAAGAAATCTGACAAGATTGGATGCTCGTGGGGGAGCTGTGGCAAGTTGATCAGTTGTAAAAACATCTCCCGCCACGTTCGCGAGCATCACTTGAAGCATCGTCGGATCAAGTAGAATCCTCGTGAGTCGAAATTGCATCATCGAGATCCTGAAGGGTGGTTAATACTTTCCGTAGTCATGGAGTCCTTTTCTCTTGTGTAGGATCGTACATTCAACTATGAGTCTATGGATGCGCGAACAGGAAAACATATGAGGGCCATGTGGATACCCAATTTTGTTTGACCGAATGCGGGTTCTGAATATGGAATTGAATGTGAGGGACACCCCTGAGGAAGGTTGTTATAAATTACCTCGATGTTTGTAATCCTCGTCAACAATGTAGTTCATCAAGCATCATGACTCGCCTAAATACACCACTTGTATCTTGATATTACGAATCAGTTGCACTGGATAAAACTTGTGGCCTTGTTGAACGCGTCATCGAATTTCTCGCTGTTCAGCAACACGTGTAGCGGGAAACGAGTAGTGGAAGAGTTTCTCAATTTGAGCAGGATCGGGAAACGGAAAAGGTTAGTCTTGGGCAGATGTCGATGATGTAAAGACCGCTGGTTGACATTGGGCGCTCGACTGACTGTGTGCGTTGCCGACATGGTGTCGTGGCATGTACAGTACACAGTACTAGGGCAATTAAAGGAAGACGTCCCTTCCCTGCCAGTATCATAGCCGATTGGGATCACGAGTGAACACATCTTAATTTACCATGGCCTGGAGCCGCTCTTTCCTGCGCGAGACATGTTTTACTATCTGGACCGCACCCATGTATTGAGGTCCAGACGGTATGGCGCGTGGGTCCACTGGCAGGGTGCCGGCCCACTGACAGGGGGCTGTGGTACAATTACATGAGCTATTAGAGACCGGCTAGATACCAACTAGATACGGTCCTCGGACAGACTCCGACTCGGAGTCATTCGGCCGTCCCTCTCCTAGGATTTTGTTAGACCCGGTCTCGGGATGCGTACGCGCATTCTACGAGCAAGGAGGCGGGATGGGTGCTGTTTCGAGCTCTCATCAGAGGGCTCCCGCTACCCCGACCACTGCCGCGTCCCCTTCCAGGTCTGAAGATTGAAAGATAGTTGTTTGACTCCATTCCAGTAGGTAACCTCCAACTGTAACACCGTGACTCACGATCGGACCAGCCGGGCCAACGAGCTCCTTTTGGCGCGACGGACTCGGAACTAGCCGTGCACAGAAGGGCTTTGATGCGCAACACTACTACTATGTAAGTAAGTAACTTAGCAGATCTCATCCCAAACCACCATGTCGGACCTAGCACGAAAAAACCTGATCGAAATTGCGTCCGTCTCACGAGGACTTGCTGACACACTCGTAAAGTACTCGGGCCACAAAACCTCTGAAAGCTTTCAACTAGAAAAGATTAGCGTCGCTTCTGCGGCTATGATGGAAACTCTGAACAAGGCTCTGCTCACGGAGAACGACGTTATTGACCACCGGCTCAAGGACTGGCTAGACAGCGGAGAACCCAAAATGTGTTTGGACATCTTGAATCAGATGGTAGCATCCCTCAGTCCGAAGCTCGACCGTGGCGTGAAGAGTTTTTTTCGATCATCATCCCCTGCGTCGTCCAAAGACCAGAGTATCCAGGCAATCAAACTTTTCTGGAAACATGAGGGTTACTTCCATTTCTTGCTTTCGACAAATATATGGTGAGTATCTCAACTTTTGCATCCGGCCGTACATTTCATCATCGCACCAGGAATCGCGAGGCTGGCCTTCAACAGCAATCGGTCAAAGTTCCGACATCTAGTATACTGCGTACGCAAGATTTATCCACCAAACAGGATCGCACACAAGTCGTACCAAAAAGCCTTTCCAGCGTGACGGAGCACAGAAAGAAAAGCATACTGACGGGAGTGGATGGTATGTCGTATTCGTACCCTCCATGTCTCAGTTTTCGATAAGACCAGCAGCAGAGAACATAAACGGCATAGTGAAATGGCTGAGCGCATGGAATTGCAAGGAGATGCATGAATATATCCTCCTTTTGCGTCAGGCAGACACCTGTCTGTGGTTGCCTAGAATGAAAGGGTACCAGTCGTGGAAGAGTACTGAAAATTCGTTTCTATGGCTCCATGGGAAACGTAGGGGTTTCGATTTGTTTCGAGGTTTACTTCGCTGATGTAGTTCCTCTAGCCGGAGCAGGAAAATCTGTCCTAGCGTGTGTGCGATGCGATCCTTATGTCTCATGCTAATCCTGACTGTGCTCGCAGCGCTTCTGTGATCGATGCTCTGAAGAGTTCACTTGAGGACGAAGAAGTACTGGCATACTTTTATTGCAATTTCCGAAACGAGCGAACTACGAGCGCCGCAGAGGTGTTGCGTTCACTCCTCTCCCAACTCGTACAGTCATTTCGTCATCACGCCGTCGATCCCAGTGATTTAATTGGCGAGCTGATCAAGGAGAGGGACGAAGGTGCTTCGGTCATCAACAATTCTAGACTTCTTGCTCGCTACATTTCCCGTGCAACGAAACAACTCACCCGACAACCTTTCCTCGTTATCGACGCCTTAGACGAGTGCAGGGATGTCGAGAGCATTCTTGATGCGTTTGCGGAACTGCAGAAGGGTGGTATTCGATTATTCGTGACCAGCCGTCCACTCCAAGTCTTCAAGGAAAGCTTGTCAGGGCTTCCGACAATCGACATGGAAATGTTGAACTATGAAATATTGGAGGATATAAAACTACATGTCACGAGAGAACTAGACTCTATTCGACGCCTTCGACACCTTGGTGCTAGCCTGAAGCATGAGATTCACGCGGTTCTGTGCAAGAGAGCTGATGGCATGTAAGTCCCTTTAAAATGGGTAGTTATCATAGATTCATCTTGCTGTTGCCTAGGTTTCGATGGGTTCAATGTCAACTCAATAGTCTCAGGCGATGTGCGACCACAGTGCGGATCCGACAGGTGCTTAATGACCTCCCCACCAGCCTCAATGAAACGTACGAGAGAATTCTTCTCGAGATCGGCCAAGATGAGCACGAAGGCGAGCTTGCCCGGCGCGCTTTACATTGGCTTGTAGTTGCCTTGGCTCCCTTACGGCTGTCTCAAATCATGGAGGGCCTGTCGATCGACCCTTCCAAACAAATTCTGGACCGTGATTTAGGACCAGTCCACGGACCGGCGCTACTAGACGTGTTAAGCAGTTTAGTGACGCATGATCAAGTCACAGATATTGTGACATTGTCGCATTTTAGTGTCAAGGTATGTTGAGTATCATGACGATTCTCCAGTGGACTAATTGAACTGTCGCCCTGGCAGGAATACCTGATAGCGGAGTCCACTCGTGCGAAACATCGAGCATATCATGTCGACGAGCAAAGCGCCCACACCGAGGTCGCTCTACTTTGCATATCCTGGATCGGCTTCTACCTCGAGCACCAGCAGTCTGGCTCTTGTAGAGGATCACCTCAAAAAGCTCATAGAAGACAGCTGCACTGTACCAGTGACTTAGATCTAGCCACTCATGCCGAGAATTATCACTGGTCATCACCAAGCTCGTTTGATGAATATGTGCTATCTTGTGGCTTCAATCACCTTTACTATGTCAATCCAGAAAAAAAGGTGGTCTTTGATGCCATTGAAACTCTTCATTTGAATGTACAACAGCACCCATCGGAGTGGAGTCACTTGTGTAGGAGACAGACATCCTTTCCACCTTGGCCAACACACAAACATGACTTCGTGCTATACCTTCTCATTGCATTTGCACCTGCACCCATCCTCAGTTCCTTCATTGGCCATTCACACTTGAAGTCGAAGGATGGGACCAACCCACTCATATATGCAGCCCACTTTGGCAAGATTGAACATGCCAGAATCCTGCTATCAAAAGGTTTCAGCCTTAACCACCGAGGCTGGGATGTCTATGATGAATATGCTCGGATCCTACCGTCTGAAGCTGCTGTCAGGTCCAGTAAGGCCCTGGGGAGAAATGGCTGTTTGGTCAATCTGTTTTTAGGTGAAGGTGGTTGTGTGCCACACAATCTATTTAGGTGGATCACCATTGGAATTTTTCCTTCCCCTTCCGCCTCCGCCAGGTATTCGTGTCATCCCAGCATCGCCTCAAGACTCATGCAAACCGATGAATTTGTGGAATGGTCTCTTAATGTGATGGATGAAGAACTACTTCTCAAGGCCTTGGATCCTCAAACATATAGGCACCAAGCCTCTCAGCAGCACATAGATATCATCCGTCGAAGACTTATTCAGGTTGGTTGCAATCCGCAATCTAACGAGAAATCCCTCCGCCATGCCGTATCTGCAGGACACGTTGCTACAGTTCAGAACATGATTCTGCATAACATACCACTTCCCTCCGATATCATACTGGATGCATCAGACAGCACGATAGAAAACAGCATGATGATACGTCTCTGCATCAACATGGGGAGTGATATAAACACAGTTTCATCTACTAAAGAAGATACTGCGTTGCATCTGGCCCAGACGTACTCCAACCCCCTCTTAGCCGGCTCGGAGGAAGAATGTTCAGGAAAGGTTCAAGTGCTCATTGATGCAGGATGCAACCCATCTAGATGTAATCTAGCTGGAAAGACACCCCTTCACATTGCAGTCGAGCATGGTCATATGTCTATCGCCGAGAAGTTGATTCCGCTACTACATGTTCCACTGCCGCATGATATCCTCCTTGCCGCACGATCCGAGTCAGCCAATTCATCACTCATTCGCCTTCTGGTGTGCAAAGGGGCCAATGCACACGTCATCGCAGCAAATGGGGACTCTCCACTTCATCGGGTACTAGCCGAAAATCCCGAAATTAGCAACTTCGACTTAGACTTGGAAGAAGTGCTAAATTGTGTTACGGTTCTCATCGATGCGGGATGCGATCCTTGTTTATCCAATGCTGCCGGGAAAACGCCTTTCCAAGTTGCGGTAAAAGAAGGCCATTTTTCTGTTGTTCGATATCTTTATGATACGTTCAATCCGCCATTGCCTCCTGATATCCTTCTCACCGCTGTTGGTCAACGCTGTGGGCTATTCCAATGCCCGGGGAGGGTACCAGTGATCAACTTCCTCATCGACAAAGGTGCAAGTGTACATGTCCCCTGTCCCAATGGCGATACTCTGGTTCATGTTGCTATCATGGTTTTGGGGTTCGAGTCAGAAGCTCAGAAATGCTTGAAAATAATCGAAGCCCTCATCAAGGCTGGATGTGACCCTGGTGCCTGCAACCTAGCTGGTGAAACACCATTTCACATCGCAGCAAGAGAAGAGCATATCTCGATCATGGAGTATCTGCTCTCGCGCGGCATGTCAGTCCCATCAAATGTAATGCTCACACAGTTCGAATATCAGGATCCTGACTTTTCATCCCGCCATCTGACGATTCCTTTTCTGCTGGAGAAAGGTGGTGATGTACACACCATCTCCGGAAGTGGTGATACTTTGCTACATCTCGCTGCAAATGTTTGCGAAGAAAGATACGTTTTGGAGTTGTCTAAAGATCTGGTTCATGCTGGATGTACTGCACATGCAGTCAATTCGAAACACGAAACCCCTCTTCATATCGCCGCACGACGTGGACTCACTTCTGTCGTCGAGTATCTGCTGTCGCTGAACATAGCTCTCCCTCCCGACATACTCCTTGCTGCCTCCACCGGTGTCGAGAGAAAAGCACACTTAATCCGGTACCTGATCCAGGCGGGTGCTGATGTCTCGGTTGCCACTACGGATGGGGACAGTCCCCTACATCTGCTCCTAACTTCCACGCATATATGGGGAGAGGAGACTGAATATGACCGTCTGGAGTGTGTCCAAATTCTCATTGACGCTGGATCCAACCCCTCTGCACAAAATCTAGCTGGGGAGACTCCACTCCACGCCGCAGCGAAGAGTGGATTCAAGTATATCCTAGAATACCTGCTTGCGCAGAATGTTCCGTTGCCTCACGACATCTTACTCGCTTCAACCACATGGACAACGATCCAGTTCCTGCTCGCCAAGGGCCTTGATTTATGTGGCATCGCAGCCAATGGAGGAACAAAGATGATGTGTCGTGTACTCGAATCTTCTTGGAGAAACTTGAACGATTCCCGGGCCGGTCTCTTGGAGTTTGCTAGAACTCTCGTCAGTGCCGGCTGGGATCCTTCACTGAGAGATCCAGCCGGCGAAACGGCTATCCATGCTGCAGCAAGAAATGGGAGAATTGACGTCATCAAGTTTCTCCTCTCGCAAAATGTGCTACTCCCCCCCGATATCCTGTTCGTTTCAGTACTACGCATCCAGGAATGGGATGGGAAAGACATACTACCTTTGACCCGTTTTCTTGTTCGTGGGGGAGCAAGCGTTCATGCCACTGCGTCGAATGGAGATACCCTCCTGCATCTTGCCATAACCAACAACTTCGCCTCCGAAGCCATACAAGAGAGCCATAAAGAGTGGCCGTGGAAGATGAGGAAGTACAACTCCGGTATAGCCGAAATGTACTCGTGGGAGGTGATAGAGATCCTGCTCAACCATGGAGCTGACCCCTACACACGAAATGCGGATGGACAGACAGCTATTGATCTTGCCGAGGAGAGGGGTCACTTTTTCAAGGAGAATTTCTTGCGTTTGGTCCGGAGCTCCGGAGCTATTGGCAGTGCGCACACTTTGCATCCGTAGCTGAAACATCTCTACGCTGAGGTCCTGTCAGAAAGAAAACCTAGAATTTACTGTTCGAAATTGTTTGGAAATTGTTACTTGAACTTTTCGACTAACTTGAAATGACCGATATGATAAGCATCTCTCAGAAGATCCTTTCATTACTTACATACCGACTGCAATTGAATGTCAATCCGACGTCGAAAGTGCTTGCATGACGAACCAACCGTCGCCCGTCTTACTCGTCTCACCCTCAATAGCCCTCTTCCCCGGGCCTGAGGATCATGCCCGTGGTGGCAGCGGGAACTCGGCACAGGCGTCGTCGCTGTCCTCTACATGCACCCCCTGTGCCCTCGAACTCCTCACTGGCAAAATCAAGCACCAGGTGTATACGTTCAAACCTCGGGGTAGGACTGGGCAATAAGTATGTGTCCGCTCTGCGCGATATATATTATATGCCGGTTGGGTCTGAAAGGATGCCTAGCGAAGGACCGCGTCCATTCTGGCTAGTTCCCGGCATGATGCTGAGCGGCATCGGAACTAGAACAAGAAAAATAAAGGCTCGGGTACTTACTTACAAGGATACTACTGGCTGCATGGGTCCCCTGACGGCGTCATTGGTGTCCGTCCATCTCCAAGCCAGTTGTAACGATTTGAGGGATAGACTGCGACACTGTTTAACGACGCTGATCGATCCGGGTGCCTTGACGGGAGGGAGAAGGTCGAGGGCTTGTTTCGCGAGGATGATGGCGTCATTGAGGTCCGTCATATCTCCAAGCCGGTCGTAACAACCAGATGGTTGCAACGACGATCAAAGAGAGATGAGTGGCAAGCTGAGTTAGTGAACTCCATCGCATGTGGTGACCAGGTGCCAGGTGGGCAACAATCCAAGGCTCGGCGACCAAGGACGATTGCCTCGCTAATGCCGTCCCGTCCCCTTGCTCAAACTTCTCGAACGCGGACTCTGCTCGTGAAAGAAATTCATCGACTGAAACAGTCGCCTCCCCAATGAAATCCGTCCTGTCCTGAGCTTTGTGGAAAGAGACTTTGCTCGAGACTACCACTCTTTGGCTACGTGAATGTCAGTTTACTGCGGCTCTTCTCGCAGACAAAGGGAAACAAGCACCTTTCGATTTCATCTTGTCTCACTGAAAATCACCTGGGACAATGGGAAACAAGAAAATTGACTCGTGAGAGTACTTCCCATGATGAATGGAACGTTCGCCCAATTGCAAGGCGACCGTTGAGTACTGAGTACTGAGTTCTCACTAGCAATGTTTTTTTGGCATCGGTGTATTCCTGAAGCTGAAGTCCCTAGTAGGTTGAGAACATGACCTTCTATTCGGTAATGGCTTAGTCGTTGGTGGCTGTGCACTATGTGCGAACAGGAACTACGGTGATAAGCATTCTTGCTCGCTCTGGTCACACTGAACTCGCACCTTGAGTCTCCTGGAGGATCCAGCAGTGCCCGTAGGGCTGTGGTACTGATTACTTCCGTCATTTTGCTTCTACGCGTGCTCGGATCACGGTGCGGACGCCGTTGCAGGGGTGCCGTTGCAGGGAAGATTCCGATCACTTCGGACGTGACACCCAGCTCAACAACTGAGGAACTATTTACGTTTGACGTTGGGGGCGCATCACATCAACGCGAAGCCCATCGACGATTTGAGAATCTCGATGATATCGCTTAGTAGGTCTTCGGCGACCTCGCCGCGACTGGTTGCACTGGTTTGCGGATCCGCCCGAAGGTCGATGGAGCGCACTGCCTGCCAGTGCCTACCAGAGGCCGTTTTCATGATGGAATGGTCCGCGCCACCACTCGGTACAATCTTTACCTCTCAGTGTGCACCCAGCATACCTGTGCATGGTGAAAGAAAGAACGTTTCCAAAGTCATGTTGGTACCCTGACCCGCCAAGATAGATACAGCATGCAGAACCTATCTTTTCCTCGCCGTGGTCATCTTCCTCCTGAGCGCCTGTCTCTCTTTTTGGAATCGACCCCGCTTTACTTGACGAACCTCGTCCTCCCCGTCCTCCCTATCGTCCCGCACCCTCACCCTGGAGCGAGTTAACGCGTCAGCCTTCTTTCCTCTTTGTCGAAGCTCTTCGTATCCATCCCCTATCGCCCCAGCACTCGTTCTTCCTACCGAGCGCAACACGTCTTCGAATTCTTCTTCCAACCCGCGACCACGCCGGCGCCCATGACTCGAACCGGTCCCGCCCAACGCAAGATCCTCTTCGTCCCGCTTCCGCCTCTGTGCATCCTTCTTTTTCATCACCAACCGCGTAAAGTTTTCTTCCTCGAACTCGGTCATCCCTTGGATCTCGCGAGCACGGTCTGAGGTCAGCGCGGGCATCGCACCCAAGCCAGAAGAAGACTCGACGTGCGGTCGCGAAGGATCTTGGTGAAGGAGCGCAGAGAGCGTCTTGGGGACGGGTCGACGTTTGGAGTGTTTGTCGCCCGATTTTTCTGTATAGGGCATCGGTGCCAGCTTGGGAGGTTTATAAATCCCGTGGCGCTTGTCAGCCTCTTCGTCGTCATCTCTGTCCGAGGTCTGGTCGTTGTCGACCAGGTTTTGAGGGTTAGGTCGGAATGCCAGTGGGTCTTGCGTGGAGCGCTGTTAGCAGGTATCAGACGTGGATGAGCGAGCACGACCTACCGTCGGCAACGTTTTGCGAGGCATCGTCCGCGATGCGAACGAGTTTCTCGATCTGATATCTGATCCTGCTCTCGAGCACTTTGATTTTTTCGAGCACGATCCGGCCTTCGATCATCGAATCCACAAGGTCACCGACGCCTGCCCCTCGTGCGTCGCGTTCGGCAGTGCTAAAAGGTAGGGATGCGGGGGTCCGGGTTTCCAGTGTCTCGCCTGCTGCACGTCGTGCAACGAGGAGGACGAGGGATTGAAAGTAAAACAACATGAGATGGTGTTTGAGAGATAAGAGTGATATGCCGTCTCTGGTGTCGAGGTCGTCCGAGGGCTGCCTGCGAACTCTCTGTCAGAGATAGGTTCGTGTGTCTGCGTCTGATGGCCTACTTTTCTTTCAAAGACTGGATGACTTCCCTGGTAGAGGCCATACTGGCACTCATTTCGTCCAAGACGGCAACGACGACCTGCGGGTCTGAATCGACCATGACAGTAAATGTATGATATACGCAAATTGTACACTACAAGAAGATGAAAAATTTAACTCGCACGACGGCCTAGCAGGATGGTCAGCATAAATTTTACTTGAGGCGAACACAAAAAAAGAGATCAGTTAACGGTTTTCTAGGCCGCCGCTCTCCTTTGAGAGCGTAGTGCATAGCATCAAACACGACATGAGTCAGAGCCCAGTGCGTTTCATCTGGCTGTGTATGAGGAACAAAAGAGTTGCACACTCACCATGCTAGTAATGGACAAAGGTTGTTGAGTGGCTGGAAAGATTCAAATTGGCCGTATATGTACTAGAAAGCACGGCCGCACTTCGTCGGCAAATACCTTGTTTACAGTGGTTCAGTTTTACAGTAAGTCATTTCACTCGTCAATCATCGCCACGAACGATCACAGAAATCGGCTAGAAAACTTGCAAA
>JBBPNF010000286.1:0-16592 GCA_038090755.1 Leccinum truebloodii | reverse complement strand
CGACGGCGTCCCACGACGCGACGACGACGACGTGGCATGGTGCGTCGGTGCCCGTCCCTCACCCTCACCCCTCTCTCACCCTCACCCTGGTCCCTCACCCTCCGACACGACGACGACGACGGAGACTCGTCAACGACAACGCGACAACGACAACGCTATCACCACATTTCTCTCCCTCTCCCTCTGCGCATACGCGGGACACGCCGTCTCGACGACGCTCCACGACAGGACGACGACGGCGACGCCATCGATGACGCCGCCACCATCACCCTCACCCTCTCGCTCTGCGCACACGCGGGACATGCCATCTCGATGATGATGCGCCACGACAGGACGCTGACGGCCCACGGAAGAGCACTACGCTCGTGTGCAACTACACACGCTAATGCACTGTGCGTTAGCATGTGTGTTTACACACGAACGTGAGGCGAGGGTCAGCGGGTATGGGTACCATTGCGTCACAAAATTGTAACCCGTACCCAGCGCATACCCTACCCAGGGCCCGTGCGGGTTACCTGGACCCATGCTATTGCCTACGGGCCCCTGCTCATGTCCTCAACGTGCAATAGCGACGACACGACGCGTGCGTGCGCTGTGCAGTCGCTGCTGCACACACTCGTCTTCCCTCCTTCCCATCCTCATCACCAGGGGATCCCGTCCTCGCCTTCGTCCCCGGGCCCGTCCCCCTCCCCACCCTCCTCATCCTCGTGCTTCCCCTGCTTTCCTCCCATCCCCCTCCCGTCCTCGCCCTCGCCGTCACCGTGCAGCGACGACGCAATACGCACAATTCTGTTGTGCGGTCGCTGCTGCACGCCCTCACTCATCCCCTGTGGATACATATGTAATATCAGTTTCAGTGCTTGGAATTTTATTCCAAACTTGTACCACCCCTGGTAACATTGGCACAAGCTGATACAGTTTGTAACTAAGGTACGCATCGCACAATTTAAGTCACACAGACAATCATCAGATGAACGGGTGAGATGGTCAGGAAACAACAGGATGATACAGTGACATTGTAGTTGGGATGGTTGCCGCACTTGAGTAACGCAGGTATACTTGGTCAAGCACGTTTACCTTTATATATGCTTTATATGGTATTATATAGGCTATATATTTTAGTTTATGGTGGCCAATAACCTTTCTGCGTATAAAGGTTTATAAAGGTTTATATACCCATGGCATCACGTATCAGCCTGAGTCACATGGTATGATTTGTATCAACCTTTAGTTCTCCGGTTGATGTTGAACACCAGACATCAAAATAACAACTCAAATAGCGATCAGTGACTCAAACCTCTCTGAATCGACCTGCGACGCTGTACCATCTCGGCGTTTCTCAAAGGTCTGACAGTCTCATTCACCTTGAGAAACCACAGAGCGATCTCATCAAGCGCATCATCGCTCCTGTTACGGCCTCACCTCCTTCCCCGACCGTTCTCGACCGAATTCGGCGGACTGTGCGCACCCGGAGTCACTACTACGTGTTAAGTACAAGGGATGCTTTGGGGATGCAACTAGACAATGTTACCTACACGGCCCTGGAAGTTCGGCGGTCGGGTAGCCCTCTGAGAAGGATTTTCGACAGGCTCGAAACCGCACAGCCATCCCGCCCCATTACTCGTTCAATGCCCATGCCGTCCCGAGACGGACGAATGTGGTTCTCAAATGCTCCCGACCACTGCCACTGGAGCGGATGTCGGAAGTGAGATGGGCTCGATCCGATCGACGTGCACACTTGTTTCTTCCTCCCTCACCCTCACATTCCACACTTTCTTCAACAATACGCTCAGGCTTAGAATCCAGATATGAACTCCAACTCCAACTCAGAGACAAACCAGACTGGCGGTTTTGAAAACATCCGAGAGAGATTTGGCCGCTTCAGGATCCTTATCATTGGACGGGCGAACGCGGGCAAGACGACCATTCTCCGCGCCATCTGTAACACTACCGAAAACCCGGAGGTCCATGATGGAGAGGGCAACAAGGTGCGCGATTGTTTCGATACATTGGATGACTGGCCTTTCGAACCGTGCGACCAGATCGACCTGACCCAGGTCGAGGGATCCAGCGGGGTGAGTACGACATACTGGGCTCGGACTCGACGGGCATCTTAAATTACCAATGCATGCCAGCGCGGGGAACACAACATCGAGAATGAGTTGGTTTTCCGCAGCAATGATAAATTCGTCTTCCATGACTCGCGAGGCTTCGAGGCTGGTTCCGCACATGAATTTCAACAGCTCAAAGAGTTCATTGCCGATCGTGCAAACACGACATCTCTCAAAAAACGAATTCATGCCATCTGGTATCAACTTTTTCAGTTGCGGGAAGTGGTCATTGATACTATGTATAGGTACTGCATCCCAATGGATAAATTGAATCGGGCAATCCAACGCTCTGAGGAAATGTTTTTTAACGAGTGTGATACCGGAAAAGGTGGGCTCATGTGTGGCAAGATACGTTCGAGCTCACAGCTTGGCCAGTGCCTGTTATTGTGTTGTTCACCAAGTTTGATGCACTACTGGCTGTAGCCATGAGCAATCTGTGCAGCGGAGATCGACAACTGCCACGGGAAGAGAAGGTGGAAAAGGCCCAAATGCTCATTGATGGAATATTTGAGGAAGCCAATATATGGGGTCGTCTCACTCAACTGAACCATGCACCAAAATATAGTGTTCGGATCAAAGGTAGTATTGCTCAGTTTTCTAATAAATGGTTGAGCTCATGGACATTGGATGTATGTAAGGGATGCATAACTCAAATGAGGGATGTAACATATTGCTGGCAAAGACAGCTGGAGCTTTGAATGAGGAGGCTTTGCAAATGCTATTTGTTACTGCCCAAGAAACAAACATAGCATTGTGTGTGAGATATGCAGTTCAAGAGTGGGTACCAAAAGTTGAATATTCTTCAAAATCTAATGGTATAATTTTACAAAGTGTCATATCTGTCATTGACAAGCTGCATCAATCTGTACTTCCCATGCACCATAGAGATCTAATAGATCTCCAAAATCTTGCAAGATGGTTTCCACACTTTTGGGTTAGATAAGGCTTTCATATGAAAATTGAATATGTGCTGATTATTTTTATTCAATTGATGGGATTATAGGAAGTGAGTTGTCATTCCAGTAACTGCATAAAATTTGCTATGACTTATGTCTTGTCGTTCTACTTTGGAAATGGCAGGTGGTGAGTTGTACACAATTGTGGATTGTATGATGCTGATGATGCCATGACCATTTATTCTGCTCTGGAAATGACAGTATGTGAGTTGTACATTGTAGAACATCACAGAGAGTGGTGATACTGATGATGCCATGGTCATCTATTCTGCTCTGGATACAACAGGATGTGAGTGCTGCATTGTGAAGTATGCCAGAGAGTGGTGATGCTGATGATACCATGACCATCTATTCTGCTCTGTAAATGACAGGGAGTGAGTTGTGCATTGTGGAATGTGCCAGAGAGTGGTGATGCTGATAATGATGATGTCATGACCATCTATTCTGCTCTGGAAATGACAGGGAGTAAGTTGTGCATTGTGGAATGTGCCAGAGAGTGGTGATGTTGATGATGCTATGACCATCTATTCTGCTCTGGAAATGGCAGTATGTGAGTTGTACATTGTGGAATGTGCCTCTGAGAGAGTGGTGATACTGATGATCCAATGTCCATTTATTCTTCTCTCAAAATGACAGAAAGTGAGTTGTGCATTGTGGAATGTGCCTGAGAGTGGTAATGCTGATCATAATGATGCCATGTACATCTATTCTACTCTGGAAATGACAGGAAGTGAGTTGTGCATTGTGGAATATGCCCAGAGAGTGGTGATACTGATGATGATGTGTCCATCTATTCTGCTCTGGAAATGGCAGTATGTGAGTTGTGCATTGTGGAATATGCCAGATAGTGGTGATGCTGATGGTGATACCATGTCCATCTATTTTGTTCTGGAAATGATAGACAGTGAGTTGTGCATTGTGGACTATACCAGAGAGTGGTGATGATGATGATGATGCCATGTCCATCTATTCTGTTCTGGAAATGACAGACAGTGAGTTGTGTATTGTGGAATGTGCCAGAGAGTGGTGATGCTGACGATAATACCATGTCCATCAATTCTTCTGTGGAGATGACAGAAAGTGAGTTGTGCATTGTGGAATGTGCCAAAGAGTGGTGATGCTGATGATGATATCATGTCCATCTATTCTCCTCTGGAAATGACAGGATGTGAGTTGTGCATTGTGGAATGTGCCAGAGAGTGGTGATGCTGATGATGGTGCCATGTCCATCTATCCCACTCTGGAAAAATGACAGTGGGTAAGTTAGTGTTGTCAAATGTGCCAGAGAGTGGTGATGCTGATAATGATGATGCCATGTCCATATTCTGCTCTGGGAATGACAGGGAGTGAGTTGTGTATTGTGGAATGTGCCAGAGAGTGGTGATGCTGATGATGCAATGTCCATTTATTCTGCTCTGGAAATGACAGAATGTGAGTTGTACATTGTGGAATGTGCCAGAGAGTGGTGATGCTGATAATGATGATGTCATGACCATCTATTCTGCTCTGGAAATGACAGGAAGTGAGTTGTGCATTGTGGAATATGCCCAGAGTGGTGATGCTGATGATGATGATGTCATGACCATCTATTCTGCTCTGGAAATGACAGGAAGTGAGTTGTGCATTGTGGAATATGCCCAGAGAGTGGTGATGCTGATGATGATGCCATGTCCATCTATTCTGCTCTGGAAATGGCAGTATGTGAGTTGTGCATTGCGGAATGTGCCTCTGAGAGACTGATGATGCAATGTCCATTTATTCTTCTCTCAAAATGACAGAAAGTGAGTTGTGCATTGTGGAATATGCCAGACAGTGGTAATGCTGATCATGATGATGCCATTTCCATCTATCCTGCTCTGGAAATGACAGGATGTGAGTTGTGCATTGTTAAAATATGCCAGAGAGTTGTAATGTTGATGATGATGCCATATCCATTTATTCTGCTTTGGAAAAAAATGACAGTGGGTGAGTTGTACAATGTGGAATGTGCCAGAGAGTGGTGATGCTGATGATGGTGCCATGTCCATTTATTCTCTTCTGGAAAACATGACAGTGGGTGAGTTAGCATTGTCAAATGTGTCAGAGAGTGGTGATGCTGATGATGCCATGTCCATTTATTCTTCTCTGGAAATGACAGAAAGTGAGTTGTGCATTGTAGGATGTGCCAGACAGTGGTGATGCTGATGCTGATGATGCCATGTCCATCTATTCTGCTTTGGGAATGACAGACAGTGAGTTGTGCATTGTGGAATGTGCCAGAGAGTGGTGATGCTGATGATGATACCATGTCCATCCATTCTACTCTGGAAATGACAGAAAGTGAGTTGTGCATTGTCCAATATGCCAGAGTGTGCTGATGATGATACCATGTCTATTGCTCTGGAAATAACAGAATGTGAGTTGTGCATTGTCCAGTGTGCTATAAAGGATGTCATTGAAAATGTGATATTCATTCTTTCGAATCTTTCCTTGATCTGCTTTTTTATTGATAGTTTGTGAGTTTCCCAATCTGAAATAATTTCAATCATGGTAATGGTTATATCATAATTTGTTATATTTGAACATAACAGAAAGTATGTTATAGACAATTTGATATCTTTTTGATGATTAATCATATTTCTTTTTCCCATTGTTTTTTTTTTACAGAATGTATGTTGTTTTATATTATTGATCTATAGCCATTATTAATGTATATTTTCATCTCACATTTATTGTGATCTATTCAGCTGGTGAGCTTCTATTGATTTTAAATCACATATTCATATTTAAATATTGATCTTGTTTCATTTTATTTATTACAGATTGTAAGTTAAAATTTACTATAACACTGATAATATCCTACTAACTATTCATTTCTGTGAGTTACAGGAGGTATATCTACATCATGCAATATGGTGAAATATCATTACTAATGATAAATGTTGGGGATTCTTACAGATGGTATGCAGTATATTACTTATTTTGATTTTACCATTCTTGTTGACTTATTTCTGCCCTTCAAGGCTGTAAGTTGTTGCATCTTATTCTTTGGCAATGCACATCTTACTCATTTTATATTGTGTTGACAACATCATGTCATAAATGGCAGGATGTAAGTTCTTCACTACTATTGTGATAATATAATATATTATTTTTTCACATTATTTTACATCAATTTCAGACTGTAAGTTGTATAAATTGTGGATTGTACAAATTCAAATTTGATCTTATTGTTTTTAAAAAAAACTTTACAGACAGTAATTTCATTTTCATGATGTTCTGGTTTTATTTGAATTGACTTTGTAATTATCAGATTATTCACAATTCAAAAGTATGTGAACTCTTTACATTTATTGTTGATTATAACATTTTATTGTTCAGTCTATTGTTTTGGATAGCAATGAATCTTCTAGTCTGATGCCTAACAGTATTGTGAATTCCTCACCATTTCCATTTTGTATTATAATCCAATTGAAAACCATAGATGAATATAGGTACATGGAAGCAAATTCTTTCAACCAATATTGGTATACATTGTTTCCTTTCAAAATTTCTCTTAAAACAAATGCAACAACATGAATTTTTTCATTTCTCTGTAGGCATACTGCTCATCCTGGAGCATTCTTTCTATCTTTTTCATCAAAAAGATCCTCAACCACTTCTATCTGCTGCTCAAAAGTACAAGGCATCAGACATACCCAAGAAGGTGAAATCAGCTATGAAGGGGATTTCTGATCAGTATGGAAAAGCATCCAAAGAAGAGAAGGTAGAGATGATTTTGAATGTTGTTCTTCAGAATAGGATGAGTGTGTTAAATATATCTTTCATCTTTCATCCAATAACCCTATTTTCTCAGCAATTGAATGAACTCCCTTTATGCCATGGAAGGAGTCAGAACATCAAGTTGTTTGAAGAAGACATGTAGATGCAAACAGCCAAGAGAAATAGTTGACAACAGCCAAGAATCTATAGAAATGTTAATGTTGCATCCTGCAGCATCTATGAATGTAACAGAATGTTATTCACAAATGAAATTTTTGGGAGACAATGTGGAGCAAAAACATTGTTGGCTAAGTAACTTGAGGTAGTCCACATTACATTCTAATTTTGAGCACAGACTGCAGCAGAAGTATTATTATTATTTCTGGGAATTGAAAACTAGAAGCCACCAATGAAAGTGT
The DNA here is from genome assembly GCA_038090755.1 of Leccinum truebloodii. Lineage (NCBI taxonomy): Eukaryota > Fungi > Basidiomycota > Agaricomycetes > Boletales > Boletaceae > Leccinum > Leccinum truebloodii. The sequence continues at coordinate 9,365 of JBBPNF010000286.1, read as the reverse complement.
TTGCAAGGGAAATACTTTCATATTCCAAAATCCACATTGTAGTCCAACTCTAACCAATCAAAAGATTTCAAACATTGCTAGTACCTACACCCATCCACCACTGTTTGCAACACCACCATTATTTTCAATAACATTGAAATTGTCATATCACTGATGTTTTCTAGCAACACTTTTGTGTTTATCAGCTTGATGAGGCATATCAGTCATATCAATGTAGATACTTCAAATTGATAGGGTGTGAGTGGAAAGACATCCCAGGGATACCAAGCTGAAAAACAAATGGCCAGCAAGATTCCAGTCAAGAAAGAGGCAGTCCAGAGTGCGGGAAAGCAGACCAGAATGTCAGAAGCACAGGAGACGAGGAGGAGAGGGGCAGGATATGTTGAGAGAGGTGAGACAATTTACAAAGGCTAAGATGATGAGGGGATGTGCATGTGAGGTGAAAGTCAGAGAGAAAAACATAGATTCTTGTCTATAATCAAAGAATGGGCTTTTATAGTCATCAAGTATGTTTGAGACTGCTACAGAACTATAAAAGACTAAATGAACTGTAAATAAGACTAAAAGTGAAATAGAAATGAAGGAATAATAAAAATAAAGCATCCTGAGTGTGTTGGGAGTGTGGGAAAAGCAGACTGGAACTGGAACTAGACAAGGAATGAATGGAAAGGGGTTGGACCATGGGAAAAAGGATCAGACTAAGATGGACTCGGGAGTGCAAGAAAGAGTTGACAGGGGATCCATATACCTTCAGGGAGCCTCTGTGCTTCAAAGTTCACACTGAATTATATTCTCCTACTGTAAATTTGTCCCAGCCTCCAGGGTTTATTGTTTTAATGTTGTTGCAAACAGCAGTTTCTACACATTTCCCAGCACTTAGTGCAAGATTTCTCTGTAGCACAAAGACAATCCACTTGTAGTCCTTGAAAAAAATCATAGACAATCTTGACATCTGGTTCATTACAATAATCAAAAGAATCTATGAATACAAAGTGTTGTTGTGTTGTGATACTGTTCTGAGAAATAGTGTCAAAAACAACGGTGGATGATTATATAGGCTACTACACCCTTAATGGACATAATGAAACCGTCGGTAATATGTTTTAGGAGAGATGAAGATGGGTCATGGGAAAGGAAAAGGAAACGAACAAGCACGGACATGACTGTACCGTGCAATGAAAAGAAGAGAAAAGAAATCCTCGACCCCGACCACAAATCAATTTCTCATCAAGCCTCGCCCTAATCCTGGAACCGCCGCGGTTTCCATACCTTTTTCTCCAGAACCATCACGAACCTGTCTGGGTCCCTCCTGCTTTCGGACAAGGGCAGCCCAACGACAACAGGTGCCCCGGGCTTCCACCCCATGCTCCTTCTCACCCATACGTTGACGCCACGCGCCACCTCCGATCCTTGGTGGACCCCGCACACGTCGCAGTCGCACTGATAGGCGCCGTAGTCGAAGAGGTCGTGGGGGCGGAAGCACCACCGGAAGTGCGCAACCGCCACCCCCCCTCGGCACGCAGAACCGCAGGACCCATCTTGGCAGAGTGTGCAGGTGTTCCTCGCCTCTTGCTCCCGTTGTGCCTTCTTGCGCACTTCTTCTTGAAGTGCAGCAACTCGCTCCGAGTTAATCTGGCGTTGTCGACGCTGCTCTGTCAACCGATCCTCCTCTTGCCATTTGTTCGCCGCCTCGGCCTCTTCTACCGCACGTCGTTCTGTAATCCGGGGTCAGTCCCACCACCCGACATCAACCAAGAAACACTCACCCGCCTTGAGTCTCATCCGCTCCGCCGCCCTCCTCTTGCCCTCCCGCTTCCTCTTTTCCTCCTTCATCTTCTCCGCCACCGCCCGCTGTCACTCATATTCCTCCTGCGCGCAGCCAGCAACGTCCCCCGGTGTGCTTTATAGTCTTTCGGTTCAACCGCTTCCTGGTCGCCACAGCCTGGTGCCGCACCTTCAGGCTGTTCTCCACTCGTGGTTTTTGCAGTGTGTCGAAGGTCTCGCGGCCGGCATAGCCTTGCGCGAGCAGCGGGCGCTCTTCTTTGCGGTACGCCCGCTCGATGTGGTCGATCCGCAAAGCACGTTCACGTCCTTCTCCAGCTGCTCGACTTCGATATGTCCTTGCTCGAGTCCTCCATGTCCTAGACACAAGGTATCAATGATAGAGGGAACGACAAAGAGCCAGGACGCACCACGATCGACACCTTGAACCCGCCGCGCTTCATCAAGTCCTCAGCGAGCTTCTTGGTCTCTACCATCCTGATCAATTCAATCTCCCGTCTCGCGTGGTCGATCTCCTTCTTTTTGGCGTCTTCCTGTTCTTGTTGCTCCTCGATCAGCTTCTTGGTGCATAAGAGCTCCGCGCGGCTGGACGCCTCCTCTTTTTCTTTGCGTACGCTCAGCTCCGAGAGGAGCTCTCTGCGTGTGATGAGTGCTTTGCGCAGAGGGTGCAGTGTTCGGCGTTCGGCGTTGGCCGTGGCAATAAGCTCGGCGCACTGCGCGGACTGGCGCTCAACTTGTTCATCGGGGGAAAGCACTGGCTCGGGGTCGATCACGCGCACCGTGACAGCATTGTTGAGCGCCTTTGCAAGGGTGCTCAGGCGGGTACGCAGGAGCTCGGGCGAGGATAGCCGGACAGTAGTATTGTCTTGGGGCGAGGGGCTGCTCAGACCGGAGACGACGGACCTGTCTATGTGGGTAAGTGGTCTCTGTGGCATGGTCTACACGGATGCGGAGTTCGCCGCGACGTGTGCAGCCCATGAGGTAGGCTTCGACTTGTTTAGGGCCAAGGTCGTCGAGGGGCTTGACGAGGTCGAGGAGGGTGCCTACCTTGACGGTGCTGTAGACCTGGGAGAGTTGAGAGGGGGGGCGGGAGAGGAGGGGGGAGATCAGGGGGCGGTAGAGGAGGTAACCAGCATATGGGGTGTTGCTGGCACAGAGTGAGGAGAGGATGCGCGCCGTGGATGCGCAAAGAGTGAGGGGGTCGAACGAATCCTCCGGAAAGCCCTAGAGGATCTTGATCTGGGCTGGGGAGAGTAAGAGGACGTCTCTCGAAAGCTGGAAAACATAAGTGAGGAAGTGATGGTAAACAGACGGCGACTTACAGCTTCTTTGAGGAGACCGGCGCGGGTGGGCGCCTTGTGTAGGCCAAGGAAGGCGGCGTGTGCTCTTGGAGCGCCCGTCAGCTTCGTCGGCATGCTGCCCGACTGGGACTGCAAGTGCGCTGACGAGAACCTGGCCTGCGAGGACATTTCTTCGCCGGATCTACCGCCGATGGAGGGTGGCGAGGGCATAATAACGACCCCAGGCTGCGGCGTGGTAGAGGGAGTTGCCGCTGGTGAGGAATATCTTTGCGAGCTCGTCATAGTAATTTGCCATCATAGCTGGACAGAGTGCCTTTTTGGCCATGGACATCCTTGACGGAGCGAAATGCCTCTTGCCAGAGTTCGAGCGCTGGGAAAAGCGTGTGTCAAGGTGGTGCTAGAGGATGTCCGGGTCCGATAGCTTGATGGGGTGGGCCTGGTCATACTTGGCGATATGTACACAGCCACACCTTCAACGAGCATTACACAGCCTGAGCCACACGCCCCGATCACTGGCATGATATGTACAACTCTCCAAGAATATTTGTCGTCAATGCCAGACGTGACACAGCAAAAAAAGTTGTATTCGCTCACGACCTCGTGGGTGCTATTGGATCAAGTGTGCGATCGTGTTCGCAGGGCTGCAGCGACCCACGCATGTGCCATTTGCAAATTGATGTAATAGAGGGTAGTTAGGTCGGGGACGATGACAGCGCATCAAGATGAAAAGTGCGGACGGGGATCGGATGCATCGAAGAAAAATAGGCTACCTGAGGCCGCCGACGGACGTAGAGCTCGAAAAACAGAGCACTAGAGGGCTCGGGAACTAGTAATCAGCTATAAGACGGATTCAATCACGGTATTTGGCATAGTATAGATACAATCCGCCTTCTCCGTCGAAAGCTTTGCTCGCATTCAGATAGCAGTGACAACCACCTGGTAAAGCTGTTTGCTATTCCCATCACGGGCCTTCTTCGCCCGCTTCTCCTCCCGCTTCTCCCGCTTCTCCTGCTCCTTCTCCTCCCGTTTCTCTCTCTGCGTAGCCTTGCGAGCCAACTTGTCGTTTTTCCGATCATGGCTCTTACGTGCGTGTCCCTCATCGGACGAACAGGAACACGAGGATGAGGACGAGCGCCGACGCAGTCCCTCCGCCATCCGTTGCTGGTTCGGGTCCGCGACAGGCGCAGCGCCTGATTTACCGCTCAGACGCTCAGACCCTTGACAGAGCACCACCTCCATCCGTCTCGGTCCGAAAAAGTACTGTCGGCGGTGCGTCAGCGAACCCATAGCACAACAAACCCGCATAGATGACGGATACGAACGTAGTTCCAACTATCCACCAAATCGCCCGCCGCGCGTCGGTTTCTCTTCTCCATCCATTTTCCGATCGCATACGACGCCATGAACCCGGCTGTAGGTAAATAGCATTTTGAATTGGTTAACAAAAGGTACCCCTCATAAAGTGGGATGACGCACTGACGAGGCTCATCCCTGTGACCAAGGGGAGGACATGTGATTTGATACGCTGCGAAGTGGACAGCTTTGCCGCCTTCTTCACGTCTTCCAAGAACCTGATTGTATAGCAAACTTGTCAATCCACCGCGCGGCGATCGCCCAAACAAAGTCAGCACGCACCGTCTCCAGTCCTCCTCAGTCACGTCGTGCGTCGCAAAAGGGTGCAAATCGAGCGTACATGGGGGTGGTACCGCAGGGAAGCCGCTGGTCAGATTCTTGCTGTTCGAGAGGAGACATATGGGCGGGAAGGCCGAGTAGAGCAGCTGAGGCGGCACGGGGCGTTGCCACATCGGCGGGGTGCCTTTGCTGCCAAAGAAGGAACTAAGGGACATTATACCGTTTCCATTGTCGTTTCCATCTTGGCTCGCCATCGTTGACGACGACGACGGCGGTGGCGGCGAGAAGGCAGAAGGAGCGGACCTGGGCGCAGCGCCGTACGCGTCGTAAGGGGCTGTTGGGCTGTTGGCGCCTGGAACGTACGTCAATCCGTCCTGACTCTGGTTGTAGGTGTGGTGGGATGGAGGACCCTGCGGGGGCACGTAGTGTTGCGCCTGCGCCTGAGGGGACGCGTCTCGTTGGCTTTCAGGAGGGTTGATCAACTCTGGGAGAGGCTCTTTCTCGATAGAATTTTGGGTCATGTTGATCGATGTGAGGGGAAGGATCAGGATGCTGCATGTTCATCGGACAAGGAAAGATACTAAATATCCCGCGGTATGCATCGCATTGTCAACGGTTGTCTGACATGTCGACGTCGCTTGAACGAGTACGGTGTTGCAGACGTGTCCACGGCTTATAGGGAGAGACGTGGCAACAGTTCCTGAGGCCTGAGATAAGACAGCGGTTAGCATGGCTGTACGAGGGAAGTCGTACTATGAATGTACTGTGGCTGTACCTGTAGTCTCGATGTTGTTGACTCGCCATCACACCTGTCAAGCAATCCCCAGCACACCTCATGCACTTCTGCCATCGAACTTCAATCCCAGGTGTCACCATGAGTCAACGCAACTTCTACCTTCACCACATCGCATCCATGAGCGATTCCGATCACACACTGTCCACCCCCACCGCCTCACGCGGCTCATCGCCCTCCACTGGGGACACGCCTTCGACACGCCCTCTGGCTCCTCCGACTGCCAGAGTGCTTGCTCAATGAGGACATTGAAGGGACGTGTCCACCGACGACATTCCAGGAGACCGTCAGACCGTCGACACGTTTGGCACTCGAGTCAGTACACGCAAGGGAAGCACAAGGACCTTGCCGCCACTGCGCCCGAGCTTTTTACGCGCGTCAAGGATTCCAGAATTGCTCACGGCCTATTGCGGGTGGCAGAGCTGTGATGTATCACTAGTACTGCTAATGCGTCCGTGACTGCATTCATTCATCATGTCAACGAAAGGTTCTCCGGTTCTGGACATCACAGATGAAGTTCCATGGCGCGCGAATCAAGCCGCAAAAAGTGCTTCGAGAGTGTATGTTTAGTGACTAGATCTTGCTGGCCTCGGCGGATGTGTGGGGATTATGTCGACAAGTGGATCTATTAAATCAACGGCAATGTCAGTTGCAAGCTGGAAAAGGAATCTGGAATACCGGACCCGTTGTCCGTGAGTAGCACCTACAGCTTTTCTCCATAGGTCCGCATCGCCAACGCTACAAATTTCGCAGAGAAGGATTTCCCACTCTCTACATCCGCCACAATCAACTACTGTGCCACAGTCCTCGAATAGCGGACGCCCACGGACGGACGACCCAAGCCAGGCTGGATGCAGTTGTACTGCCCGTCGATCTCGAACCCCCGCCTAAACATGGATCCCTTCCCTTGGTTGCCCTTGCCGTCTTGAACGTCGCCATCTCGGAGCTTGTTATTTCGCATCTCGCAAAACCATAGACGACCTCGCAGGACGTCTTGCCCGTCTGGACAAACTTGCGACGGGATTCAAACACCTCGAGCGACTCACGCTCGACTACATCATTTGCGTTGTTTTCGATATGTATATCCTCTTTCCTTTTCAGACTGACCGGAGTGTTCTCGTCGAACGTTTAGATTCATTGAAGCAGTGTTCACAAGTCCCTATTTATATGCTAATATAAATATATCCCGTCGTTTCCCAACACAGTAAGCAGCTCACTCGACGGACCTCCAGGCCGGAAAACCTCCAGTTCCTTTCAATCATCAAGTTTTGTCGTTGTCCATCATGTGTGCTATTTCGGCTTTCCGGAGTTCAAGGGCCTTTCTATCAGGCATGCTATGACCGAGAACCAATCAGCGCTGCCTGTCAATGAGAATCACATCGAAGATGGATTCAATCGCCTGATCGTAAGTCGCGAGCCTATCTACTTCCTCATGATAATGTTACTTTACAAGCTATATGGCATGGAATAAATACAGCGACCCCAAGTTTTCCCTCGAAAACTTTGCCCACCATTCAGATGGGAGTGACAACCAACTGGTATGGCAGCTCGTTCTCCCCATGGTCCTTCCTCTGCCGTCGTTCTCGCTTCCTCGCTCGCCTCTCCTCCCGTCTCTCCTCCCGCCTCTCCCTCCGCGCAGCCTTGCGAGCATGCTTGCCGTTTTTCCAATCTTGGCCCTTACGTCCGCGTCCCTCATCAGAGGACGAGGAAGCGGAGGAGCAGGAGGAGCGAGAGGAGGAGCGCCGAAGCTGGCTGTGTTGCTGGTTCGGATCCGTAAAGGGCGCAGCGCCCATTTTACCGCTCAGACGCTCAGACCCTTGACAGAGCACCACCTCCATCCGTCTCGGTCCGAAAAAGTACTGTCGGCGGCGCATCAGCCAACGCAGAGCACAAAAGAACCGCATAGATACGAACATAATTCCAGTTATCCACCAGATCGCTCGCCGCCTGTCGGTTCTTGTTCTTCATCCGTTTCTCGATCGCAAACGTCGCCATGAATCCGGCTGTAGGTTAAATAGCATTTTTGAATTTGTAAAACAAAATTAGGTACCCGATCAATTGGGCGATCGCTCCTCATAGAGCTGGATGACGCACTGACGAGACTCATCCCTGTGACCAAGGGGATGACGTTTGATTTGATGCGCTGTGAAGTGGACAGCTTTGCCGCCTTTTTCACGTCCTCCAAGAACCTGATTCGCACGCAACACTTGTGTCAATCCACGATCGCCTCAAAAAAAAAGCCAGCACATACCGTCTCCAGTCCTCCTCGGCCACGTCGTGCGTCGCAAAAGGGTGCATACTGAGCGTACATGGGGGCGGCACCGCCGGAAACCCGCCGGTCAGATTCTTGTTGTTCGAGAAGAGACACATGGGCGGGAAGGCCGAGTAGGGCAGCTGAGGCGGTAGTGGGCGTTGCCACATAGGCGGGGTGCCATCGCTGCCAAAGAAGGAGCCGAGGGACATCGTGCCCTCGCCGTCGCCGTTGCCATCTCGGCTCGCCGTGGGTAACGTCGGTGGCGGTAGCGGCGAGAAGGCATAGGGAGCGGCCTGAGGCGCAGACCTGGACGCACCGTACGCGTCGTGAGGGGCTGCTGGGCCTTTGGCGTCTGGGTTATACGCCGATCTGTTCAGACTTGGTGGATTCTGGTCGTATGTGTAGCCGGGCGGAGGAGTCTGCGGGGGCATGTAGTATTGGGCCTCCGCCTGGGGCGGGGCGGCGTAACTGTTGCTCTGACCGGGTGGGAGCGAATATGGGTTCTGGCTGCCCCAGGGCGCGCCTCGTTGGCTCTCGGGAGGGTTCACCCACTCTGGGTGAGGGTCTTTCTCGTGAGGATATTGGGTCATGTCGATCGATGTAGGGATGATGCTGTATCGTTCGTCGAAAGAGATTAAGTACGCCACTATGCATCGCACTGCATCGCCCCAAAGTACTTACTAGTGTCGGGCCGGCGGCAGTGTACTCACTGCGGATGTGTCAGTCGGGTATGTAGTGGTTTAACGTTCAGGACTAGTGTTCTGACGTGATTCTGCGCCTACTTACTTCATACCCATAAAGGTATTTTTAGCATTCGAATTTCAGCTCTGATTGCAGGTGAGGCCTACGGTAACTCGCAGAAGTGAGACAAGACGTTCAAAGACAAGGGCATTATCCGCGTGATGGACTCAAGGCCAAGGCGATGAAACGAGAGGCTGTACGATGTAGATGGGGAGGTATGTAGTAGTACATATGTACCTACATATGTTCGATGCGGGGTCCCAAAAGAATAATGAATGAATGAAATGAATGTGCAGCAAGCGAGAACATCAGAACAAAGGGTGACAGCGCCCAGCGTGAGAAGGAAGGAAGGTATCGTAGATTGCATGAAAGACTATGACTGCGGTGTGAAGGCTTCCAGGGCCCGGCATATGTGATATGATCAACATTTCATTTATACAGGATGAATGTGGTGCAGGGCATGCATGGGAATATGATGTGCAATGGAATAGATATATTGTGATCGTGGACGTGCAAGGTTTAGCGTCTGGTGGACGAGTCAGCCGTTGTCCACGGACATGCGGAAGGGCGTACTGCATATGGAGACAATGACCTCTGTTTTAGGCCCTCGAAAACCACCCAAAAAACCCGAAAACCCATTGGCATACTGGAACATAGCCCATGAAACACGTCTTCGCTGCGAGACAAGAGCCTCACTTACGCTGGCTGGCAATTATCCAACAATAGACCGAAAAAGAGTGCAACCCATTGCACACACGGTTCGCTTTTCTCTCTCGCTGCGGCTGACGGTTGCGAGTTCAGATGGTAAGCATGACTGGTCCGCTGATCGTGAAGAAGACAGGGAAGGGACGGGTGTGCAACT